>ML820214.1:87543-100936 GCA_009831015.1 Picea engelmannii
ATATATATATATATATATATATATATATATATATATATATATATATATATATATATGTTAGCTCAAGGACTATGTAAACTGTACAACTACCCCATGAAGTTTTTGAGTGATTACCAGAATAAAGATATTTTTATGTATATAGGTTACTACCTGTACATATTTTTCAGAGCTACATGAATATCTAATACACATAAATTATTTATTGACTGTTACAAGTATTTTTCCATTAAATCCGACTGAATTAAAATGTACTCGAGGATTACAGTACTTCTCATTTAGTAATCTCATAAGCAAACGTCCAACGACATAAATACATAAAACATGTTATCTATTACAGATTCGCTACCATACTTAAATGAGTCCTTAAACTCTACACAAGATATGCATCCATAACTATTAAATAGTGAAATTCAGATTCAATACGGGGTTTTCCCCCTCTAATTTTCCTTTATGGACTGAAGATACAAGTAACCAGTTTTTATAGGAACCTGGTGTGAAACTAATATGATAATAGTATCCTAGGGTGCAACCTGTATCACTTGAACAAAACCTGGATGGTTATTTTTCTTTCAACATTGTAAATTGGAACTCAAGTGCCTTTCGAGTGGGGTGCCCTCGTAAATCCCCAAGCCGCCAAGCGATCCAACCGTGTAAGAGAAAACTAGAACATCAGTAATAGATTTATGAAAGAAAATCCACAAAAATTAAATATTAAAGATAAAGTAATGGTCAAAAACAAATTCACGGAATTAAAACTTTTGAGCTTTTAAAACATGAATAATCACTTATCTTGAAGATGACGTGGGGTTCCTTGTTCCATCATCGACGCTGAGTGAATTTTCCATAACCCAGAGGGGAGAAGCGGATTTTGAATTGGTTGATGGGTACCCTCACCATAGAAACAGGGGTCCCATCATTAGTTATTGTAATCAAATATATTAACTCAAATGCTCAGTATGTACCAAACAGATAAAACCTTTTTAAAAAACATGTAATATACATATTGCATAAACCAGAACTGTAAAGAGTGTACAATATGAATTACTTTATACAGAACTGACCAAATCGAACCATAGATAAGGTTGTAAGTTACTGTCCTTAGACATATAAAAGGGGTTATCGGTTTAGGACAAAGGAAAACGCAACGAGGTTCTGGATATTTTATTTCTTTCCTCTACAATAACATAATGGGATTTGACAAGCGCAAATATAGAACACCAGAACAAAGTATTGAAACAAATCGTATCAAATAAGTTTAAGCCCTGGAACATTAACCACATTGGAAGTCGTATGAAATGTAGTAATTCTTGTAGTAATTCAAGCCAATGAAAGGTTGCCACATGACAGGCCCCCATTAGCCTATATTGGTATGTTTATGTAAAATTATGGATTTGAAGGGGGTCGAACCCGCAACCTCCATAACCTACCAAAGCTTTCACAAAGCTCCCATACCATCGCTCCCTCATACTATTTCTTAACAATATATGTCAACAAATATATTTGAATTTGCATTAAGGTTTAAATGGGCGGCCAAAGGGCCGAGGGCCTAAACCCCAAACCCTATCCCTTTGTTCATTGTATACCATGTAACCACTAGTCAAAATATCTAATCCATAGAAGGGCTTAATCAATGCAAGAAGTTTAAAAACCATACATTATAATTATAGTGTACAATTATACCAACCATATAACCAACGAATATGCCAAGAGAGGATCGTGGAGAATAGAACCTGGACATCGAATATAATTATCCATAGTTCTAACCAACATGCCATCGGATCCGGGTCATACAAAATTCCAACTAAATTTAGTTTTAAGTTTCCAAATATCTGCTTGGAGTTTTTCGGACCTAGGCCTATATATTGGGCATGAATCCCAATGTCCAAACATTCTGAAGTATGCACGGATCCTAAGGTGGAATTTTTTTCAATAAAGGGTACATATATTTATGTAATACGTATGTTTATATCATACATATGTCTCGATTTTCTTTCTATGAAGAGGATAAGTATGGTTGTCTCGTAAAGCATGCCATGAGGTATATTGAAGAAACATAGACAAATTTATACTCAATTTTCATGAGTTTTCACAAGGATCGTGAATTTGAGGTCTATTTTGTGATTTGAAGTCATTTGTAATAGTCGTAGCTGAAATTTCCATTAATGAGCATTTAACGCATTGTTTTCATGCCAAAGAGGGTGAAATTGAGTCAGTTCATAAATTGGTCGACTTTTTAGTCAAATTTCTCATAATTTCGCAAGGATTTCAATGGTGAAATTGTTTTCTTGTTTTGAGTTATGGAATTAAATAGAGTCCATTAAATGGCTCTATGAAATCACATGTTGTCATGTATTTTGGTATTTTGAGATGGTTAAAAGCAGTCTTATGGTTTGAAGGTAATTCATAGATGAAGTAATATGTTTATCAATATTGTATAATTTGAGTTCTTTTATTTTTTGTTGTGTCATCTCATCATTCAACAAACTAGTCATCATTTCATGAGTTTTTGGATAAAGAGAACGTCATCAGAATTCTGCAAACCAGCTCAATATGATTAGTAAATTAATTCTGAATCAAGTTAGATAGTACATGTATTTATGTAAAGAAACAAGTGGTGTATAAGGATTTTCGGATCACTTAGAAAGGAGATGATACATATGTATCAAATTGACCAATTCAATTCAACTAACCCCCCAAAAGGAATGGTTCATAGAAGAGTTGAAGGATTTACCCAATAGAGTTTTGCTAGGATACTTTCATGGCACTAAATTCTCAATCTAAAAACTCATTGAATGGATTGGCTCATCATGGGAATTTGTAGCAAAGGGAAAACTTTGGATCTCCTTATTGCAATGGGGCTTCTTCTCCTTTCTTTTTGAAAACCCTTTCGACTAGAACATAATGTTAAATGGAGGACCTTGGTGCTACTAGGGTTTGGACTTGATTTTAGTTCCTTGGTATGACACATTCAACTCAACTAAGATAGCAAAGTAGACTCAAATTTTATGGGCAAGAATCCTTGATTCACCCTTGCACTTCTACTCCTAAAAAATCTTAAAGTTGATTGGGGAAAGATTGGGTCTTTTCAATATGCTACTCTCGAGACCATATATCGAAAAGAAAATCCAAGGATCTTGATCTTAGCACAATTGGCAAAGAGGCTGGCAGAATAAATTTTATTTGGTTATGAAGGAGAGTAAAGGTCCCAATTATTGGTCATATGCGACATTTGGAAATCATGATTAATGCATAGTACTAGTTAGTTGTAAGCCGATAAATGCACAAAAATCCTTAAGCATCATGTATTTTTTGTCGATCTGAATGATGGGTAGTTAAAGTTGATTATCTCAAAGGAAAACCAAATTGATCCTTTGAAAACTATTTAAAGATATTGTTGGAGAAATAAAGGACAAGAGATTTGTTTAGACTAGTTTTTTGCTATGTTTTACTATTGTGCATCTCTTTCTCTATTGGTGCAATATGCGTCGCATAATTTGGTATCGGAGCCTTGAATCGTGTCCTCATCTACACCTAAATTTGAATTTCTTCTTTGGCCCACCCACCCACCTAGAATTTGTTTTCATTCAGTTGGTAGGTTTCTTTAAGGCTTGCTCCTCCACCCCAAGTGATTTTGTTTTAAGTTCTTGTTCCTTTGGCTCCCATGTCCACTCAAAACCATGTTACCCTATCACTCTAAGTTATCTTTTGAGGCTTTCACCTCCACCCTAATGTTATTTAACACTCTCCAAATGTGCATCCACTCCTTAATTGAGTCTTCGTGACCCCCCTCCCCATTGTGATTCGACTTCATAAGACATAGAGTCATCTCACTCCTACCTCACACCCGAGTTACTCTAAGTTGTGAAATAAATCATGTGCTCCCAAATTTATGTTCAATCTCATGGATTATAGTTGGACACATGACTCTCTCCCCCTAAGTATATCAACCTCATGCAAGGATAATTTCTTAATTCATGGATTCACAATCTCACTACATATTTCTAATCTTGCCTCGACATGGATGAACTTACAGGATTAACACTTGTTAAGTTTTGGTTGGAAGACATCACATTGGATTGATGCTAGATGCATATCTAAACTTATGAACTATATATTGTACTCAATGAAAATGAGTTTGGGGGATCCACATATAGTAATATCCTTGGGACGCCTTTTATAATTCCATCCACACTAGGTACTAACAAAACTCAATGAGTCATTGGTTGCAACTTTGATAAGCTCCCAATAAGTTTGTTCACCAATATATTGACCTATTCACCAAGCTAAAAATACAACTCCAAATCATTGAATCTGGAGAGGTACTTAGTTTGAAGTTTAATTTTGGTTTATTCACTATTTTTAGACATGACGTTGTCTTGTTTGAGAGCACCACTTTGGACAAAGAATTTATCCATGCCTTGGTCATGGAAGGTAAATTAGACAAGTAGCTACAGCATTTCCCTAACTCCTCACTTTACCTCAATACCCCTTTCCCTACTCCCAATCCTCCAATGCCCCTTCTCATTTTTTTTTGTTTTTCCCCCTCCTCCCGATCTAGCCTATGGTGTCATTATTATAAGGCCGAGTATTATTATTCTGTAGAATGTCATTTGCTTCAAAAACAAACCACCACTAAGGCCCCGTACATAGAAGAATAATGTACACCACCATACAATGGTATAGGTGGATATCGGTGGCCACCCACCTATTCCACTAGCTTAAAGAACAGTTTTCCATTTTCGCAGTTTTTTACAGTTTTTCGGGTCCCAAACTTCTGGGGTCATTTTGAGGCCATAAATGATGTTTTTATGGCTCGACAAAACCCATCATGTACCTAAAGTAAAATGTTAGGCCAAACCAAATGTGTACTCCTTGGATAGACCTTTCCAATGGTGTATCGAGCGCCCCTAATGAAGATCGTATGCAAAAGTTATGCCCTTAGGAAGTTGACGTATCAACTACCCCCATCATGGCCCACAAACCTTTTGGTGTTTCATCTCATGGGGTTAGGTTTTTGGATGTTTAGGGTTTTCTCATTTATGTTTTATTTTAAAAAGGCCTTTGGAGCCTCATTGTACTCATCTTCTTGCGAATGAGTGTAGTTGTCACATCTCTTCTCAGGGATAAGTTGTCACCATTCGAGCAATTTTGTTTCATTCTACATTTTATAGTTTCAGCATGTTCTATTTATTAGTAGAAGTCAAGTTTTATTGTATCTATGTGTGTCTCTTTGTTATACATTTTCATTTCATTTCCTTCCATTTATAAATCTGGATCAGTGGTATCAGAGGTATTTTCTTTATTTGTTTATCTGTGCATGTCCCCAATGAGGTCAGGGTACAAGGAGTTGAGCCTCGAAGTAGTTGAGCCCTTGCAAGATTGTCCTTGCTAACCCTGATGACCTCCAATGGCAGAATAAAAGAGAGACGAGGGAGAAGGATATCCCTTTAACTTGTTTCTCTAGGAATCCCTTGTGCGACAAAGGAACGAGATGATGGATAATTTTGCACAAATCCTTTGACATATTCCAACAATCGACACATCTTCGTCAAGCGACCATTTTGGAGGCACCGCCCCCTTCAAGGTACAAGTGAGTTTTTATGTTCATGTATTTGAAGGTTAGATAGATGTGGATGCTCTATATAAATGGTTGAATCTACTAAAAGGGTATTTTTCGGTCCATAACTTTTCTTATAGAGAAAATATTACCTTTGTTCTCTTTAAGGCTATCCCCCATGTCAAGGATTGGTGGGAGAATTATTGTGAGCAAATGGACACTGGGGAATCTGTAATATTTGCAGTCACACCCACTTGGGATTATTTCAAGGATGTTATTAAGGAACAATACTACCATGTTGGAAGTTGTGATGACCAATACAAGAGATGGACCACACTGTGAAAATAAATGGAATAGATAGTGCCAGACTTCACAAATATATTCCATACCCTACGCACCAAGTTGGGTATCAAAGACTCTGAATGACATATGGTGCTCAAGTACCATGGTAGTTTGCACATATACATCCAAAAAAAATGGAGTTGCTATACATCTCATCATTGGGCACAACTTATCTATATGTTGTCAAAATCGAGCATAATTTAAATAGAAGAAGGAGTTTGGATTTGCAAATTCCTCACAATAGAAGCAGGGAAAAGGTAGCCCCAACCCATAGAACAAAGGCCAGAGCAAGGATGGAACACCTGAATACAACCATTCCAAGCTACAAACAAAGAAGGATAATGAGAATATGAATAAAGACATTGGGTAGTGGTGTGATTTCCAATAAATCCCTTGGCATAACACCTATGAATGTCACTCGAAGCGGTTGATGGTGGTCGATCTAAAAGCCTCTGAGTCAAAGGTAGGTTTTGACTCTAAATCAGATCCAGACAAGGGGAAATAGATCACTGATGCAGAAACGAATGTCATTGTCTCTACCACTAAGGTCCATCTAAGTGAACCATAAGAACCAAAGGAAGGTGAGCACCTTTTTCACTTGCAAATGTGGGTGAAGGGTACTCCTCTACATTTCATTGTCGATAGCAGAATCCAAAAGAACGTGATCTTAGTAGAGGTTTTCAAGAGGTTGGACCTACCGACGACACCACACCTACATATCTACACCATCAAATGGCTCTGCCAAGGGAGAGATCTTCATGTCAACCAATAGTATCGCCTGTCCTATGGCATCAAGCCCTTCAAGGATGAGGTATTATGTGATATTTCCCCCCTTGAAGTTTGTGACGTTCTTTTAGGCCAACCATACTTGTGGAAACATCATGTTGTATATGAGTCTATACCTCATAGTGTTATTATTACATTGGGTAGACAATTGTACATGATACCAGAGGTAGCTTCTCCTACTGCCATTTATTTGATCTATGCTAATCAATGCAAGAAGGTCATTTCCCAGATCGGGAAATTTTTCTTCTTCATGATTCACTCTCAAAGTGAACAGAAGGTTGTCACCGCATCCATGGCTTCTAAATAGGGCCTCTCCATGTAACACAAGTAGGTGGACAAGGTCATGGAAGAATACAAAGACATATTCTCCTCACCCATTAGGGTACCACTGCACTATCAGGTCAAGCATTCAATCGATCTAACCCTCAGTGCACCGCTACCCAATGGGATAGTATATCATTGCTCTCTAATGGAAAATGAGGAAATCAAGCACTAGATCCAATAGTTGCTTAAAAATGGGAACATTTGACTCAACTTCTCACCTTACGGAAGCCCAATTGTATTTGTGCAGAAAAAAGATGGGACCTGGCGACTCTGGCTTGACTACAGGGCCCCAAACAAAATCATAGTAAAAATCGATACCCAATTCCTCGAATTGACGACCTTCTTGACCAACTCAAGGCGGCCAAGTACTTCAGTAATATTGATCTGAAGTTTGGCTACCAACAGGTCCCCATAGAACATATTGATGTATGGAAGACTACTTTCAAGTCCAAAGAAGGTCTTTTTGAATGGTTAGTCGTGCCCTTTGGTTTAACAAATGCTTCGTCAACTTTCATGAGGTTCATGGATGATATATTGCAGCCCTTCACCAATTATTTTGTGGTGGTATATCTAGATGAAATCCTCATCTTCAGCAAGACTTGGGAAGAACACTTGCAACATATTCAACAGGTCCTTCACACTCTGTAGCAGCACAATCTATATGCTAACTTGGAAAAATGATCCTTCGGCATGAACATGGTCCAATACCTAGGCTACATTGTTGATGAGAATGGTGTGCATGTGGATCCAACCAAGATCCAGGTAATTCATGACTGGCCATCCCCAACCACACTAACTGAACTTTGAAGTTTCTTAGGACTTTCCAACTTCTATCACATGTTCATGTTGGGATTATCCCATATTGCATGGGCCCTCATCCAAGTGACCAAGAGTGGTGGCAAGGAAAATTTCGTCTGGTGGAAGTCACAACATCAAGCGTTCGATGGTCTGAAACATTGCTTGTGATCAACCCCATTACTCTTCTTACATGATCTGCAACAACCTTTTGAGATTGATATCGATGCTTCAGACTATGTTGCGGGCACAATTCTCACTCAATACGGTCATTTAGTGGCATATCATAGTGAGACACTATCATATGTCGTATGTAAGTACCCCACCTATGAAAAATAAATGTATTCCATTTTACAAGACTATTGCCAATGGAAGCATTACATTCTCAGGAAGGAGACAATCAACCACACTGATCACAAGCCTCTACAGTTCATAGCTTCAGTATTAGCCCTATGGACTGTAGTTCCATTCAAGCTTGTCGTAAGTTCCCCATAGAGTGAAAAAATCCTTAAGCAGTTAGTTCCATAGCCTTAGTTCCAATTAACGCTAAACGAGATTTATTTATAGTCAATACCTATGGGAAACTCACATACATAAGGAAAATTGCAGAACGACTACCATCAAAAGTAGTCCACAAACTTGTAGCAGTTCCATCTAAACATCAAATAGAAGATAGGGAGCACCAATCATGTCACTAACTACCTCATTCGACCTCCATTTTTCACCCTTACAACGGTGCTCCAATCATTCGGACATGAGGCCTTTGAGTCGCCCCAACTCTACAAGAGAGATCTTAACTTTGCTACCACGTACGAGCTGATGAGAACAAGCGTGAGTTTCACTGACTTTCACCTTCGAGATGGAATGTTATGCCATATGGTCCACCTATGTGTTCCTTCAAGAGAGTATGGGAAGTTGATTTTGGAAGCTCACTACAGTTGGATGGCAGGACATTTTGGCATGGAAAAGATTATGGAAGTACTAAATAATCATTTCTATTGGCCGAAAATTCGACATGATCTCAGTAAGCATATCATATCCTGCACTACAAACACCATTTCCAAACCAACCACTAAGAAGAAAGGCCTCTACACCCCTCTTCCTACTCCCGACAGGCCCTAGGAATTCAACTCGATGGACTACATGTTTATCCTTCTTTCAACCAAGGCAATGATTGTGTTTTTGTGGTTGTTGATCAGTTTTCTGAGATGGTCATTCTGGTAGCCTGCAAGAAGAGTATCATAGCAGAGGCCACTGCCAAGATTTTCTTCGAATGGGTTTGGGTACATTTTGGGATACCACAAACCATCATATCAGAATGGAACATAAAGTTTTTCAACACATTTTGGTCGAGCCTTTGGTCATTTTTGGACACCAAGCTCACCAAATATGTTGCCTTCCAGCCCCAAATTGATGGTCAAACAAAGGTCATCAATCAGATGATCGTTCACATCTTTCCCATGTACAAATCCAAGCATCCACACACATGGGATGAGATTCTCCCCTATGTTCATCACAACTACAATATAGCTCTCAATATCTCGATCATCCATGACCCCTTTTAGGAGGGGCTTTAATTTCAACCATTGGGTCCCATTGATGTCACACTACCCTTTGCGACCACACATGCAGAATATTCCCATGTTTAGTCTAAGGCTAACAAATACACCAAGTTCATTGAACGGATTTATCACATCCACCAATAGGTCCATGAAATTTTGTAGAAATCTAATGCTAAGTACAAGCATCACCATGATCAACATTGGGTGCCACACAAGTTTCAAGTGGGAGACAAGGTCTGGTTGCATTTGCAGAAAAAGAACCTTACAGGGCCCCATAGAAATATTTGTCCACTTCACTATGGATATTACATCATCAATAAGGTTGTGGGTGATAATTCTTTTGAGCTAAGTATTCCCTCCTTCCTTGGCTTTCACCCAGTGTTCAATGTGGACCTTCTTCGGCCATAATTCCCACCATTATTGGACACATCAGAGATCACAAAGAAGTTGACATCGACAAATCTCAACCCTGACTACATGGAACATGAATCCATTTATCATATCAGGGACACTCATATTAAGGGCACTCGCCAATAGAGGATCCAACTTTATCAAGTTGTCAAAGCAAGGCAACTCCTGCACCAAGGCAAGTGGCTCACTTAGGATGAAGTTCAACAGAAATTTCCCCATATGATGGGGGAACTCAATGCAATGGATACCATTTATTCCTAAGGTGGGGGGACTGATATAGGTGGATATTTATGGCCACCCACCTATTCCATTGACTCAAAGAACAATTTTCCATGTTGGCATTTTTTTACAGTTTTTTGGGTCCCAAACTTTTGGGGTCGTTTTGAGGCCCTAAACGATATTTTTTTGGCTCGACAGTGCCTACAATGTAGTAAGAGACAAGTTTAGTCCGAAAAAAATCTGTACTCCTTAGTTATACATTTCCAACAGTGTATTGATCACCCCAATCAAAGATCGTTTGAAAAAACTACACTCTTGGGAAGTTGACGTATTAACTACCCCCATCGAGGCCCACAAATCTTTTGGCATTTCATCTATTGGGGTTAGGGTTTTGGATGTTTAGGGTTTTATCATTTATTTTTTATGTTAAAAATTACTTTGGAGCCTCATTGTACTCATTTTCTTACGAATGAGTGTAGTCTTCACATCTTTTCTCATAGATAAGCTTCCACCATTCGAGAAAGTTTTTTTCATTCTACATTTTACAGTTTCAACATGTTCTTTTTATTAACAGAAGTTAAGTTTTATTGTATCTATGTGTGTTTCTTTGTTATAAATATGTATTTCATTTTGTTCCATTTATAAATCAGGATCATACAACCCACACTTATCCCCTTATCACTATCCTAACTTTGGTGCCAACTCTCTTTCAAACCCTACTTCTCCTAACCCCGCGTTGATCTTGATGAATGGTGATTACTCTCCTCCTCGTGAACTTTTATTTACCTGTAACTGTCAAATTAATGATCAAATTACCACTTTGATTCTCTATTATGGAATTCATAAGAAACTCATTTCCCACCCCTTGGTCACCTCTCTCAAGATTTCCACCACGAGTCATCCCTCCCCTTATCACCTCGATTAGGTAAAAAATGAAGGACCTCATTTATTGGCAGATAAACATTGTGTCATTACCTTTGTTAATGTATCATTTCATGACATAATTAAATGTTACATGACACCCTTTGATTGTATTGATTTAATTTTTGGGATACCCTATCAAAAATAGCTCGACGCCATATATGATGCTTGTCACAATTCTTGTCAACTCCTTAAAGATGGAAAATTTTATGAGCTCTCTTCTTTTGTGGTACCTCCTCCCCCACTCCTTTCTAACAATGTTGTACTGCACCAATTTATCTTGGTGTTACAAGGAACAAATCTCTATGGCTTATGTTAGGAACACAATAAACATAACGATACCAAGAAATCAACTCAAATCTCAAATATGTTAGATAAATGGAAATGCCAACAAAAGAAAGGCTAGAAGCCTACCTCTTCCAGACGTTTGTAGGATACCATCGTTGATCTCACAATCCAATGTTTGATACATACAACTTGTACACAACATCTACAATACACATGCATATGGAAAATGTATGAAATGTCAGCATATAAAATAACGTAATCCATCAATGTGTATAAAAAATTTACCCATGGAAAATAATATAAACATTTGCAACATATAATTGGACAAGAAAACATCATTTCTATTAATATAATCAATAGAAGTACATAGGTGACAACCTTTTGTATCAGTAACTCGTCGAAATCGAGAAACTAAGTCCCTCCAGCTGGGCCTTCACCACTTCAATCCTCTACAAGAAAATCTCACAAATTCTAGGAGTAATTGGGTTACTCCTTCACAGGATAGGGAGAGATTGGGGGTTGTACATAAGGAGAGTTCATAATTAAAGGAATAAGGGATGCATATTGAAGGATGTAACATGGGGGGAAATTTCTCCAAAGTGTACTTGCTCTCAACTTTTTCTTCCTTTTCAAGGCTTGTATATGGCTCAATTTATAGCCTTCAAAGTGAATTGAAGGGTTGAATTAGAGTGTTTCCATCATATGAAAGGCCAAGGATCATGAATCCCATGACTTGGCATGGAAAATTCGAAACATTTTTTATTTTGAGCACAAAACCCAATGTATGTGGGTTGTAATGGAGCAACATGTGTATACACATGTTATATAACTGTATCTTGTGTATATGTACACAAATTTGAATTTTTGACTTTTGATTGAGAAAGATGGGGAAACTAAGTCTGCAGAGGGAAAGGGTAGGCCACAAAAGCATGATGCATAGAGTGTGGAAAAAAGTTCTATAACAGATTCCCCTTAATGTGTGAGGTAAGAGGAGCAATCATGATGGACGAAATACATTACAATTCCCATAAGTGGAGTAGTGAGGACCGATTCGGAGGAACTAGTCACTCGTCAGAATATTAGAATACATATTGACTTTGTACACAGGGTTTCCAATTTGAAGTACATTACAAATTCATGTGCATATATAGAAGATAATTGTTCATGGCCATGAAGAGGCAATACACAGTAGACATATGCCATAGTTGGTCATAGCCATGAACAAAACACAATGGAGTCTAGTCTCAAAATCAATTGATGATATCTAGATACAATGAGGTACAATATGATCTTCCATGATAATTGAATTCATATAGGACTGGTGCGATGAAAGAAAGCAACATGTATGAGGTGTTGCTACTATGAGTTTGAGATATTCTACACTAACAACTGATGGTGCAAGTCTTCATCGTGTGAATACGATAGTTGAAGTCGAACACAATGAGACTTTGTTTGATTACCGTTCATTGACGTATACCATTAACAAATGCGAGACAACCCATCGATGATGAAAGTATGCGTCAAGGCACCGAGTAAATTCATCAAGTGTGAATAAAGTTGTTGAGGTCGAACACTTGAAGAATCCATCGAGTGGGAGACATTAATGTATTCCCAACTATCGATAATGAGAGAACCTACCACTGATGACTGCAAGCCTTTAGGTACTCTTATGACTCTAGATCTCGATTCCAAAATAGATGATTTGAAGTCAATGGAATGAGATTCGTTGAAACAAGGGCATTAAGGTATCCCCAATCATCCAGCATGAGGTACAAGGAAAAACTTGATGATTAGGAAGAACACAGACGAACATTATATGCATGAACCAATGACCATGTGCATCTCTTGTGTGAACCAGATGCAAGTAGTACATGAAAGAGACCCTTTGAATAGCAGTCATTAGTGAAAACGATCGACATATGCGAGGAAACCACCAATAGGGTCTAATGGAATGCAAGGCATTGGACGAATCCCAATGCGTGAATAGATTTCTTGTTTTTGAACACAAGGGAAACCACCCAGTCAGCAACCAATGAAGAGATAACATCTTCTAGGTTCAAGGTCACCTACCAATGATGAAAGTAGGCCCAGGGTGAAAGGTAGGAAAACAACATCATGTGATTCTGAGATGCACTTATAAAGGGATGATCGACATGCAAACTTAAGAATTTGAAGGAATGGCCGACAC
>ML820215.1:1945-16233 GCA_009831015.1 Picea engelmannii
TGTAGTTTTGCTCCTCCCAATTCCAATGAGCTATTACACTGAGAGGTTCCTCCAAGTAATGTGCTCCAAATGCCCTCTTTAGTGATTTTAATTAACTTATAGCTCAAAATAGTCAAAATCATGGAAATCATCGGAATGGAATGAAACCAAAGCTAGCCTATGCGGAATGGCTCATAATGATGGAATATGATGATAAATTCCAACTGGACCCCACAATGCCTCTCAAATACCCTTGTACTCACTATAACATCCATCTGACTACTCTGGTCATCATAAGTCTCTGCCCTGTGATGATGTCCCAAAGTGGGGACATTACAACACACCAGGAAACTATTTCTCTAGAATCAAAGACTTTGGGTACACATCCAACTAAGGAAATGCCTGATGTCCAAACTCTATTTTCGTTTCTTTTTGGCAAAGGCTTGATGAATAACACTAATACGATCTAGACCATTGAAACCTCTGGTCTTCTCACCCAAATAACTTCAGAGTATCTCCATAGAATTGTTCTCTTCTTCTCATAGTCATTTTGATGAAGTTGGGAGACTTTTGTACAGTTCTTTAGGACATTATTTTCAAAGTAAATTATTTTTTTATAATATAACTCAGAGCTCTTTTTTCAATGGAAGGAATAATGTGAATAAAATTGATAATTACCTTGAGAATTCTGCCATTAATAATGTCCTTTTCAATATTTAATCATTTATTATCCTCTGTAAAGTTAACATTAAATATGTTGTGTGGAAAGTGACAAGGTAAAACATGTATTGTAGCGAAGGATCGGACTTGGAGATTAAGAGATAGTAGGACTACAATGAACCTATGATAGAAAGTGAAAAATGGTTAAGTATATAAATTTATCAGTCATACGTAAAGAGAAGAAGATTGCAAAGTTCGATGATCCACAAACCCACAGTGGAAAATGAAAACCAATTAAGTGCCAGATTATCAAAAAATTTAAGATCATATCTTGAAAATGACTAAATATCAATATTTTTCGGTCAAACTTGTAGTCACAAAAAACAAATGAATTGCATAAGTGCTTCAAACCAACTGTGGAAGAGGAACTCAGAAATATAATAAGTGTAATGTAATGTGAGGGTTGCATAACATAAAGTGCATTTTGGTGATGGTGGAGGAGCATGCTTGAATGAAAACAATGATACCAATCCACAAACTCGTCGTTTCGTGAAGAGCGTTAATAAAAAGACTAAGTATTTGTGCAATTTGTATACAACGGAGAATACAAGTGTGTTTTGATTCAGGTGGAACTTGATGGAAATGGGTCATGGACCCTTCATAAATCACAATTTTTTCTAAGTAAAAGAAAAGATAGAAGGGTAAAATTATTAACCTATATACAAGTCAACAAGTGGCTCCAACTGTGCGACATTAACCCCTTATGGGTCACCAATAATCCATAATATCAACTATTGGGCATGGAGTCAGTGTAGTAAAAAGAACACAGTGGTAAGAACTTGGAAGTATTTATAGGGAAAAGATGAACTATGTACAACTAAGAGTAATATCAATCAAGAGAAAAAAGGTTTGAGATGTTGTCCATTGACTGGAAACATCTAAACTATATGCCTCAAATTTTGTATGTAGAGAAGGTTTTTCCTTGGCTTTGTTCCATAATAATACCAATTTCCCTTTTTTTTTTTAAATTGTTGTTACAACTTGATCAAAATATTTCTTGATGGTATGTTGTCTCTGATTTATTTTATTTAATGCTTCATCTTGTTGTTCTTCCAATTTCATCAACTAACTATATCTTCTATGTAAAGGAGAAACTTCCTCTACATCTTCAATATTCACAACATATGTCAAAGATTTCAGTTCTAGATTAATAGGAATTCTTGCTTCTTTCCCATACACCAATGTATATGGAGATATTTTAGTGCTATCATTTGGTGTAAATTTGCTTTCCCATAATGCATCTATTAATTTCAAATGCCAATTTATTTGATTGATATCAATTTTTTTCTTAAGGATTTGGATCAAGGTCTTATTTGTAGACTCATCCAAACCATTTCCTTGAGGATAATAGTTTGAATATTGTCCCATTATGATACCGAATTCCCCACAAAATTTGGTAAATTTTGACCCAGTGAATATTGAACTGTAATAAATTTTTCTGGAACTCCAAATCTTGATAAAATATTTTCTTTGAGGAATTTTATAAGCTCCTCTGAATCAACATTTTTCGATGCTACTGTTTCTTTCCATTTTGTAAAGTAATTTATTGTTGTAATAATATATGAATGAATTTTACTTGATTTTGGATTAACTTGCCCAATTATGTCCAATCCCCATTGTGTAAATGGTTCTTCTATTGTTATGGGTTGCAAGGGCATTGTTTCTCTTTTGATTTTTCTAGAAAATATTTTACAAGAAATAATTTTTTTTATCATTGCATATGAGTCTTTAAAAATAGTTGGCCAATAATAACCAACTCGCATTATCATGTGCACAATAGTTGTAGGTGAAAAATTCCCACCACAAATTCATTCATGAAATTCCTATAGCACTTTATAAGCTCTTTTTACATTAACACATCTCAAAAACATTACATCAAAGTTTCTATGATTTTTTTTTTCAATAACTAACACATACTGATTTCATTTCATTTTTAATTCTCTTATTTCTTTTGTAGACATGACATTTGAGAATTGGCTATATTTTAAATAGAAAATGATATCCTTAGACCATTTTGGAGTTGATGAAGATGATACCATTGAAATATACATAACCCCATTAATGAATCAGTCCCTGCCATAAGTTTTCACAAACCCTTTCCTTTAACTGCTTTCAATGACTCACTCTCACTATCATATTCTTGAATTTTTGCCAACCAATTTTCCCATTTCACTTCTCTCAATTGTTGGTTGGGGAGCATTTTTATTGGAAGAGTAGGAACATATGATATGACATGAGATGACAATATGTAAGTTCTAAAATGAGCCACCACTTTAACTAAGGAGCTTGCTTCTCTATGTCTGAATACCTTAATTCACATTCATGCAAAGTTTTTCTCATAAAAATTATTGGGCGTTCTTCTCCTTTAATATTTATTTGTGTTATAATAGAAGCAATGGTCTTTTTCGAAGAAAAATAATATATGATGAAATCTCCATTAAATTCTAGGCTAATCAACATAGGTGCAGTTGTAATTTCATGCTTGATATTAGTGAATTCTCTTTGGATCTCTTGGGTCCATTCAAATATTTTATCCCTTTTCAATAATGCATTTATTGGATTAACAATTGTTGCATAGTCCAGGAAAAACCTTCTTACAAAGTTTATTTTTCCAAAAAATGATTGTACTCCTTTTTTTGACGTTGGAGGATTTAAGTCATTTGTAGCTTTGACTATGTCAGGATCAATATATGTTCCTTATTTTTTTACTATATGTCCCAAAAATTTCTCTTATAAACCTGAAAACAAGCATTTCTTTGGATTAAGAGATATTCCATACAATCTGCATCGCTCAAAAACTTATCTTAAATGTTAAATGTGCCTTTGTCTTATCTTAGAATGAATAGTAAGATCATGTTGGTAATCAATCATGAATTTCTCGATTAAATATTTGAAGGCATGATCTATATCCCTCTGAAAGGTCTCTCCAACATTTTTCAAACTAAAGGGCTTGCAGGCATAAGCATATGTCTCCCAAGATGTAATGCAAGAAGTTTTTGGTCTGTCTTTTTCTGCAACTATTACCTAATTGTATCCCGAAAATCCATCGAACATGGACATCAAAGTTGACTAGTTACTTGTTGAAGAAACATTTCCATGTTAGGAAGGAGATCATTATCCTTAATACTTTCCCTATTCAAATCTCAAAAATCAATGCACAAATTGTTGGACATGGTGTTATGGTGTTGGCATTGATGTCAAAGAGGGCCTAAATGATCAATGTTGGACATGGTATTATGGTATTGTCATTATCAAGAAGATCAAATATGTCTATGAAATACTAAAGCTCAGGAGAGATAACGTAGTAGGTTGCATAGAAGACATAGCGTGAGAAACATAGGAGTCCCTCATATTACCTGACAATCTCTAAGGCGGATCAATGAAGACAAAATATCAGGAGAGAAGGCACAATTGAGTGAAGCGGAAACATATTTTTTCAATTAAGGAAATCTATGCAAAGGATTTTGGAGTAATGGTGAATGTTCCCTTTTGAATTTTGGGAGTAGTCACAACCGTTGAATCAATGAGGAATCTTGTCTGTTGATGTAGTTTTTGGGAAAATTCAGAACCGCCAGACCAAGGGGAAGTTAGAGGTTGGGAAGAATTAGATCTAAACCGACAGATCTGAAGCAGGAGCTTTGGATGGTTTCCTAGCCGTTGGATCAATATTCGATCTAGAATGTAGAGCCATCATATTTTGTGGAGGAAATTCAAGTGAGATCTCAACCATTATTTCAGTTCGAGATCTATCTTGATCGTCAAATAAATCTAAGAGGAAGGATAAAATAAGTTTCGGGACATAGTAACTTCACCACTTTAGCGAAAAATGGAGATAAGGCAGAGGAACGAACTCGGAAAGTCGCGAAGTCACAAAATCCCACCAAACGTTAGATCAAGGAGGGACTTTGAATGAATTCTTAACCATTCCATCGATTTTGGTGGAAGGATAGGATAAGTGGAACCCGTAAGAAACAAAGTCTTGAAACCCCCGAAGTCCCAAATTGAATAAGGGTCATCAGATTTGGGAAATGCATGGTGGTCTTTGGATGAGGATAGGCGGGGCCAATGGTGGTCAACTCTGACGCTGACCACTCCAGCGAAAAGGAGACTTGAAAATGTAAATATACTTGAAGTCTAACGCCTCRGACTCTAGTCAAATCCGGTGCTAACCACTCCAACGAAAAGGAGACAAGAACTATCAGTGTTTCATGGAAACCTACACAGGAGATCTAGCTAAAGCAAGTACAAACAAATATTATCAAGAAAAGAAGAGAGATTCAATATGGAAGAATGAGAAAATATATTCACACTACTCCAATGAGTTGATGATTGATACATAGATCATGATCAATATGATACAATGAATGAGTGGAATATACTCATATATAGGGAAAAACATTCCATAATTAAGAAAAACAATCAAGCAGTTAGATTTCCTTAGGAATGCATGCATGCATAATAGTGATGGTAAAAATAGAAAGTCTAAAATAGAACTAGTTAGTTAACTCCCACTGAACTAGTGTGTCAAAAATAGAAATCTCTCCAACACTCCCCCCCCGAACATCACTATGGAGTAAAAAATGAGTTCTGGATATTAGGCCATTTTAGGTACTCATGTACAATGCAACTAATGAACACTGAATAAACTGCTAGACAACTGTGTTCTTCACTGCAAGACGATCCCGCAAAGTCTGAAACTTCTACTCATTGAAAGTCTTCGTGAAGATGTAGAAATCTTTATGGATCTGATGAAGTCCTTTGGAAACCTGTCAGGCCTTGTACTTCTTGATCCTGTGGACCCATCTGCACCTAAAAATATTCCTTTCCGGTGAAAGTGGAACCAGATTCCAAGTCTTGTTCTGTAGGAGTGAGTCATACTCCTTCTTCATGGCTGCTTGCCATAATGGATTTTCCACAACCCTATTATAGTTTTGTGGATCAGTAGATTGAACCATATAGCAATGCATGGGAATCGCAGGTTCTGAAGATGAAAGTACATGAGAAGGCTCATCATGCAAGGTTGCTTTCTTCCTGAAGTGTGGTTTGTTCCTTCTTGGGCATCTGTTGAAGCTTCAACACTAGCTTCTTATCTGGATATACTACTTGCTTATTTCCATGTAGAGAATTTGAGTGTATGGAATCATCTCTGATGTCTGAAATTGATGGAAGCACAAGAGTATATGCATGTTACAATGGAGGTGCATGCAAAGTACTCTCCTTATATGTAAGTGGAATAGAGGAGTCATCGCCAGAAAAATTAGTGAATTTATACAACCTTGACTTGTGATCCACTTCACCAATTGCAATGATGGAATTGTCATGCATGTCAATTACTGAAACTGAATATGATGTAAATTCAACCTTTTTACCTTTCTGAGCGATCTGATAAACTGAGAGCAGATTCATAGAAAGCTTTGGAACATGTAAAACATTCTCAAAACTACCATTGTGGAGTTCCACTCTCCCTTCTCCTTCTACTGCTACTGGAGTATCATCCTCCATGAGAATAGGGGATCTTGAGCATGGACTCAAAGAAGAGAAAACTTCCTCTTTCGCTGCCATATGATGGGATGCACTAGAATCTATAATCCATGAATTAGATGAGGAATTAATTGCAACCAGAGCATGATGATTACCTTTCTTAGGAGTAGGATCTTCTTCCTTCTGCTTCTTGACTCCCTCTGGAATGAATTTTCCAAGCTTGTTCTGCTAAAGTGCCTGTGCCATAAGATCGATATGTTTCTTCATGCATGTAGATTTTTCATGATTTAGTTTATTACAATAAGTGCACTACTTTCCCTTATTCTTCTTCTTGGAATATGAAGAGTCTTTGGAACCTAAAGAATCATTAAAGGGTTTGGAATATCCGTCCTTCCTGTTCTATTTGGATGACCCTTTTCCATCATGCATGGTGAGTGCATGTGATTTGGGATCTTTCATGAGGCCCATATGTATGAGTTTTGTTTGCTCTTGTGTAAGAGACTCAATGAACTAAGCCAACGTAGGCATTTTCAAATTTGTTCCAAAAAGACTTTTTCCAGAATGGAAATTGGAGACATATATAGTGTATTCTGGTCCTAACTTGGACAAGATTGTTAGAATAAGTTGTTTCTCTTGTGTAGACTTATCAATACCACATTCACCCAAGCTCAATAACAAAGATTTAAATTTAGTAAAAAAATATTGTATATTATCAAAACTTTTAGGGTCGAAGGTATTCAACTCTACCTCAAGCATATGACCTTGCATCTCATTCTGCTTTCCAAAGAGTCCTTCCAAGGTGGTCCAGATCTCATTTGGAGTCTTGCATGCGGAAACATGAAACCATAGATCAGTGGAGATTAAATCAATAAGTAGTCATGTGGCCTCATCCTTACGGTTCGCCCATCTCATCTTCTCAATCGTTGATGTAGGTTTTGTTTCTGTCGCCATTGTCAAATTATACAGTGATTTTCTTTTGAGTTGGAATGTCGCCTTAGGCTTCCAATCAAAATAATTCTATGGTGTGAGGATTACCACCAAGTTTGACTGTATAATAGTTGGCATATCCATCTCTCCCACTATTTCTAAGAACCCCTAAAAATTTACTCTCAATCTGCAAGTGAAAAATTAAGAAATCACGACAGAAAGGGCACTTTAAGTGAAAATTCGTATCAGTTTCAGGAGATAATATTGCAACTTAATTTCTGAGCAAATGGTGAAGAATCTCACCAAACGGTTGAAAACCCACTTCCATAATGGGTCGATTTACTTTCTATTTGGGCCATTTCCTTCAAAATGTAATATTTTGGGAGAAATGAATGTGGAAAGGTACGACCATGGATTTGTATCAATTTCAGGAGACTATCTTGCAGCGTACTTTCTGAGCAAACGGTCAAGCATCTCGCGAAACAATTGAAAACCCACTTCCAAAATGGGACGATTTAGTTTCAACATGAGTCGTTTCCTCCAAAACATAATATTTTTGGAGGAATAATTGCTGAAAGTTACGATCATAGATTTAGCTCGCTGAAACCCCAATTTTCCTTATTCTTTGGCTTGTTTGGCTTGCTCCAAGCAACATAGCTCTGATACCATGTCAGTGTTTCATGGAAACCTGCACAGGAGATCTATCAAAAGAAAGTACAACCAAAGATTACCAAGAAAAGAAGAGAGATTGAATATGGAAGAATGAGAAAATATATTCACACTACTCCAATGAGTTGATGATTGATACATAGATCATGATCAATATGATACAATGAATGAGTGGAATACACTCATATATAAGGCAAAGCATTCCATAATTAAGAAAAAAAATCAAGCAGTTAACTTTCCTTAGGAATGCATGCATGCATAATAGTGATGGTAAAAATAGAAAGTCTAAAATAGAACTAGTCAGTTAACTCCCACTGAACTAGTGTGTCAAAAATATAAATTTCTCCAACAAGAACAATTAATTTTACCCGAAGGCCGAAGCCCTGGAGTCATGAATTCCCGTCGATGGTCGGATCAAGAAATCCTGTCAACCATTGATTTGGAGTAAAAAATGTCAGAGCACGGTCAACTCCGGCCTTGACCTACTCCGATGATAAAAAACTCAAATGAACCAAGAACTTACGAATCTCGAAGTTTCAAAATAAACAAAGGCCATAGGATCAAGAAAGGAAAGATCTATGGTGATAGGTCTATTCGTCACTTCACCATTTTGGGAGGATTAGATCGAAGTCTCAAAAGTGTCATATTCCCGAAGCAATGACAACCGTCAGATAAATAAGAAACTTCAGATGAACCTACGACCGTTAGATCCAAGAGAAGGACATGTGACACATTAGTAGGCCCACGTTAGCAGGACCATGTTAGCAATAAATGACATGTGGCCCAATCCGATGATGACAAGTGTCAAGGCCCATTTGGCACTTTAGGTATACGTAAGCCATGAATCTAGGTGACACGTGGCATCTACTCAACCAGTGCCACATCAATAGTGACATCAACAAGTTACGTCACCATCAGAGTATGTCTTTTGGGGATATCCAGTTTCTCCTACCAACAATTGCCTGAAGTGCCAAAGGCTGAAGTCATGAAATAACGTTGGTCGTTGATTTACGATTCTCATGAATCTTTCTTAGTAGTTAGATTAAGATAGTGGAATAGGGTGAGCGTGGACCATTGATCGACAACAAGCAGTCATCGCCATTCTATGACTTATTCAGTAGGTAAATATTTAGAGGGATTGAACTACTTCATAGCTCAAGTAGCCCAAAGTCCTTGAGTCACGAATAGATGAATACATGAAGAGCAGGAGCTCCTTTGTGCCTAAACCCGCAGTCCTAGCTCCTGCACTTGTGAATGTTATTAAGAAGGGAAGTGATGATAATAACTCCGACGGTATTTTCTCCAGAGGAGTTGGAAAACTGCAAAAGGGGCAGTCCCAAAACTCCAAAATCCTAAAGTAAATGAGAACCGTCCACTCAATTGTAGATTAAGTCTTGATCGTCGATTTGTTTAAAAACTATGGATAATCGAGGATCGTCCATCCAATGAAATATTAACTATTGAACATCCGATATAGTATACACACTTCGACGAAATGCACTACGGGAAGGTTGAATGACTGCAAAGGCTGGAAGCCTCGAAGGATGAAGTTCATAAGTAAATGACAATCATTCATCTCAATGTGCAATTAAAATGTGACCGTTGATCTTGATAAGTGATTAAGCACTTGTTTGTCTTAATGCCTAGTCACCACCTGTGGTCATATGGAATAGAGGTCCTGAAGTGTTTCTATATGAAATTTAACACACAAAATAAGAAATTTATCTCAGTAAAAAATGAACGTTGAACCAGATAGGATATGGACTTTGTCCTGATTTATCTTAAGTAAATCCAATATTTGCAATGGATTAAAAAGCTGATCCAAAAGCTTAGATATGATCAATGAAAATTGAGAATGAAATAAAGATGCATGGGATCAAGTTAAAAATGAAATCGATCCATATCATTGATCAATTTATGAAAAACACTCTCACTAAATTAAAAATCCTTCACGATAATGTTTGAATAGTAATGGATAAAAACAAACGTTATTATTGTTAATTTAAATGAAGAGGTGCGATGTTCCAAACAAAGGAACATAATGATTCATAGCTCATACCAGTTGGAATAATATATAAGCAAGAAGGAATGGTGAAGAAGAGGTGTCTCTGAAGTCCATATCAGAAGATCAAAATAGAAGAAAAGTCCAAGAAGAAGAACTAATGATTCTTATGTAGTGAGGGTGGAAGGGAGGAGCACAAAAGGACTTATATCCCTTATTAAGTAAAGTGTAAATTAAGAGAGTTGGTGCTTCCTAGGTTTGGTGCCCTAAAGATAATGGAGTTGGTGCTTCCTAGGGTTGGTACCCTAAAGACAAGGGAGTTGGTGCTTCCTAGGGTTGGTTCCCTAAAGATAAGGGAGTTGGTTCTTCCTAGGGTTGGTGCCCTAAATACAAGGGAGTTGATGCTTCCTAGGGTTGGTGCCCTAAAAATAAGGGAGTTGGTGCTTCCTAGGTTTGGTTCTATGAATAATGGGATTTGTGTCTCCTAGAGTTGGTGCTCTATAAAGGATTTGTGTTCTTCACTATTCTTTATAAAACCTTGTAATTCCTATTAATTATATTCATATAATTGATTTTAAATACAATTCCATTGTTGATCTATTGTGCTAATTAATAAAATATCAAAGTAATTGGTAATTGTTGAAAAAGGGTAATACTAATTCATCCCCCCCTCTCAGTATTTCCAACACAAATGAATCTCTCCACTTTTATTTCTTACTATGACAGGGTTCGACAACCATTCTGAATGTCTAGTTGGAAATCTTATCCCAACTTTATTCAATTTTTCCAACTCAATTTTCACTAGGGGTTTCAATTTAGGATTTCTTATTCTTAGCTTTTGTTTTAATGGATTTTTCCATTCCTTTAATGGAATGATATGCTGGAATATGGATTTATCACACTTTCAAATCATCACAAGTCCATAAAAAAACATCAAAAAATTATTTGAACAAGGAAGTATACTGATCAACCTCTTTTTGCGAGTGGTTGGTCCCAAGATTTACATATTTTGGAGAATCTTCAGTGCCAATATTTATTTTTTGAGTTTCTTGCACCTTTCTAGAAGATGTTTCTTCTTTCAAATTGGGAACTTTGGTTTGGTCGTATCTTTTAAAATTGGACTCAAAATTGACACAATTTTGTGTAATAGATGTATTAGTTTGATCTTCAAAGATTTCGACAACATCACTTATATCATCCACGAATTCAACCAATTCTTCATGCTTTTCAAAAACTTGAAGATAATATTGATTATAAGGAATTGAAGGCCCAAAAATCCTCTTGAACTAGAATGTATTTTGTCTCTGTGAATCATCATGATTGAATAAAGACACAACAACTGCCAATGAATCTTCCTTTTGATTCTTSTTTCTTGGTATGAAAGAAATGTTAAATGAACTGAAACAATTCATGAGTTCATTTACTCTTGTGGCATAAAATTTCAACTTTTCTTTTTTGAGATTATACTTCTTTATTATATTATTTATAACCAGTTCTGAATCACCGGTTATGATCAAGTGTTCAATCTTCATTTGAAGTGCAAGATTTATTCCTTGCATTAATTCTTCATTATTTTTACAAGGAAATTCCARCCTAATAGCATGAGGATGTATAATTGAATTAGGACTTTTTAAAACAATACCTACTATGCTCCCTGWAATGGAACAAGAACAATCAAAATACATCTTCCAAAATCCTTCAAAATAATTTTATCCTTCTTGTTTTGAAATAATTGGCTTCTCTGGGTCAAGCACATCATAGTTCCCAATTCCAACATCAATATTCTTGCATTAATTCATTATCTTTTTTCTTGATAGAAAATGGTTTTTGGGGTTCCCGAGGAACTCTAAGCATTGTTCCATCTTTATTTGGTAACATCATACAATTCCCATCATTCATGATGTACCCTCCAATTAGTGAAAACCAATCTCTTCCAAGAACTACTCCATATGTCGGAGGAATATCCACCACTATAATTGTGATACGGGGGGAAACAATTATCCAAGCATAAAAGTATTTAATTTCTCCATATGTTGGGGTCTTTCTTGAGTCAATTTCTTAGATATTGTCCCCATTTTCATAATACTTGGTACAACCCATCCCAAGTGCTTCCATTACTAATAATGAAATAATATTATTTGTTACTCCAGTGTCAACCAAGCAATTATGAAGTACCACATCATGATTTTCTATTGTAATGTAGAAAGGTGGGAATTTTCCCTGTGATCTAATTGTTGATATATTCTGATGTTACATGGAATTTTCTACAACAACATCAATTCTATTACTTGGTTCATCTAATATTTTAAGAATATCTTACCTCTGTTGTGGGATTTTGACCGATTCCATGAATGGAAGAGTGACTCTCAATTTAGTTAGATCATCAATCACATTATACATCATTTGTGGAGGATTATTTTCTTGGTATGCAACTGGTTGTTGCTTAGTTTCTTCTTCTCCATTTGGTTTCATATTTCCCTTCTCTTTTTTCCATAGTTTCTCTTGTTCTAAATTTGTTTTCTTGTGCTCTTGTTTGCACAACGTTGTATTGTGAGATATCAATTTCTTCATGTTCATAAAATATATAGATGGATGAATTGCCTTCATTCCTATGTACAGATTCAATAATTTCCTCTTGAATGAAATCAACCTCTTCATCAACATTATCAACAATATCATCTTCAAAAACTTCCTCTAATATTACAACATTAGGGTTTGTAACTCTAGGTGCCCTTTGTCTAAATTCTTCATTTGTACCATCATTTCTTATTCTCTGTTCTTGAACAAGATTTCTCCTTTGTTCCTGACTAAGAATTCTTGTATCAGGAACACAATTTTCATTTCTTCTTAGTCTTGTTAATTCATTTTGCATTTTTCTGATAGTTCAATTCATTTTTTCTATGTCCATCCTCTTTCTAGTTTCTTTTGTTGTTGCTAGATCATTTCTCACATTAGGAATTAATCCTTGGAGGATACCTCCACCTACTCCTCGATTTTCAGTATTATGTGATCTTTGATTTGAAATACTAAAGGTATCCATTTGTCTCTAGACCTTCCCAAGAATGATATCGGGATCAACATTTGTTTCCAACATGATTTCTTCCATTTATGTTTCTTTATGCATGGATCCATCTAAATATTCAATTTCTAAGAGCCTGATAGAAAATTTTACATTAGATGGCATTTCATTCTTGTAACACCCTAGTATGACTAGAGCATTTGGATTCTATTATTCTGGAATTTGATTAAGTGTTCTAAAAAATAGAAAATTGAATTCCTTGATTCTGTCACCCTTTTTCAAATGAATTTGGGTGGATTGTGTGAGAAGAGTATGAAATGCTACTGGAGGGGAATACATAGTCAAAAATGTGGTTTCTAAATCGTCAAATGATGAAATTGATTGAGATGGAAGAGACATGTACCATTCATAGGCTTGGAATATCAATGTTTGAAGAAATAATCTGACCATTACATTGTCGTGTTCCACCAAATGAATCTCACACATACTCAAAAATTTATCCATATGTTTCTTCGGGTCCATCGTTCCATATCCTTAAAATGTTGGCAACGCTCCTTGTAGAAGAGTTGAAAATTGATGTTGTTCTCCCTGAATATTGATAAGGCTATTTCTAACCCTTCTTCATGGAACTCTTTGTCTTTCTTTGTGATTCTACGGGTTTTCATTTTTTCTTTCATATCACCCATGATTGGATCCTTTTCTTTTTTAGTGGTGGAAATTTCTCCAACTTCTGGAAATTGAAGTTGTTTGTTTTTACTTCTTGTTAATGGGCCCTTATGTGATTCCAAATTCAATTTTTATCTTCTCTTCTATTTCTTCTTGAAATTTCTCTTTCCTCTTCACGCGCAAGATTTTCCCAAGATATTTCAAGTTATTCACAAGTTTTGGATGTTCTTAGCACTAAATCATATAATTGATGAACAACACTTGTTTGATTTCCTAATCCAATTTGCAACTGAGGTTGGTTGATTTGAGGTTGAGTCATAAATAATTTTGGTGCAAAACCAATTTTTTGTTCTTGGTCCCTAGTGGAGTCGCCAAAAATTTTGATGTTTGAATTAGTTAAGATGAAAAAAACAACTTCATAAAGATATAAATCCCCATATGTTTTTATAGAAGTGGTACTCCTTTGTATATTCTTTAAAGATTTATCTTTGAATATATTGGGACAATGACTTGAAAAATAAGAGAATGCTAAATATAAAACTCCAAATCTTTATGAATCAAATAAATAAATAAAAAATGATATGACTAAAAATAAAATACATGCATCAAATAATTCCTGAGAAAAGGACTAGGAACGTTCACTCATTTAATTGCAAAAATATTATACAGAAATAATAATTATAGAGATTATAATACAGATCTCACATCCATCACATAATTCAATTGTTTTTTATCACATTCAAGGAAGGAAATATAAAGGCCCACATATGAGACAACTTTAAAAGAGTATTTTCATTGAAATAAAAATAGAATATGATGGGAAAA
>ML820215.1:23042-34444 GCA_009831015.1 Picea engelmannii
GAAGTAGTTCTCTAGTATTTTTCAAAATACTATAGTCTTTGATAGTCTTAGAAATTAAAATGTGTTCATCCAAAGTTGGACTAGGATTGGATCTTGTGGACCATAGAATAAAGATAAGAATAGGAACATGGTTGAACTTAAAAGGAATATAAAGAGAAAAAGATTAGAAAATTGGTTATGTTTTTTCTTTGGAAAGATAAAACAAAATTGGATGACTTCTGAAAAGAAAGAGAAAAGAATTGGGAAGAATGTCATCAATATTACTCACTGTGATGGAATCTTCTCTTTATAGTTTTTGGTTGATGTTGCTCTTATATTCTCCTTGGTGGAAGTTTTATGACCGGTATCAACCACTTCTATTTGATTCTCTTCAATAATCTTTTTTTTTTTTGTAAGTAAGAGATTTTATATATAAAGGGCCTTCAAAAAACCAGACCAGAGGTACATAAACTTGAAAACAACCGTGTTGTAGTTACCGAACTACCCCAATAGAGGGGAAACCAGTTCAACCATCTGGGTAAGTCTAGTAGTTTACAGTCTGACAGTCTTAAAAAACAGAACTAAGCTAACTAGGCTACAACTATGAAAAGAAACTAGTAAAGAGAACAAAACCCCTGTGGGGTTAGACACTTAGTGAATAACCTGGCCAGATGGCTTGATAGGCCACGTCCCAAGGTTCCTCTTCGATGGGTGTCCCTTTGCCTTCCAAATGCATATTAGCATCCACATTGCTCTCGTCCAGGTTGGCAGTTGGCATGGTGTCTCCAGGCGGACGGTGCACATGAAGGCATGTAGCTGTCGCAACCTCCGAGTCCCCGTGCGTGACCTGCGCCACAACGACCCCTACTGAACATTGCATCTGTTCATTCTTGACGTCACTCTCTACATGGGGCACCTCTCCTGATGTCGCGCCTTCTGGAGTAGAGTGGAAATCATCCTGGAAGGTGGATAGGATCTGAAGGAGGGTCGAAGTCTTCCCATCCAGAAGCTACAGTCAGAATTGGAGGTCCTCCAATCCCTGTCGGAGCTCAAAGACCAGTCCATAGAGGATGGATAGACTATCTTTCAACTGCGAGTCAGGGATGAAGTCGGTAGATGAGTATGCACTTTTTCAGGCATTTCGAAGAAAGGGTGGTACCCCCAAGGGTGGCTGGGAGGAGAAAACTGCCAGTGCAAGAGAAGGTCCGCTGGTTCGGGAATTCGGTGGAGATGCAGGAAATTGTGAAAGAGATCCCGATGAGCTATCAGTGATGACTAAGCATTCGAACTGGGAGGCAAGCAGGGTAGAGGAGGTGAGAGGTTCTAGCTCGGGCTGCAAAGGTGGCGAGGAGAACGTGGAGGGAGAACCAGGGGGAGAAGCAGAGGCACGGGGCCGATGAGGATGCCAAGGAGACCCTCTTTGTGGCCTTCCTCTTTGGCACAACATAATGAGCTCAGATTGAAGGAAGAATTGAACCGAATGCCCCAGGCGAACGTGGAGAGCCTGGAGGAGGCCAAAGGCTGTGAGCACCATGAAAAACCAGAGTAAACTAGGCTTGGGAAATGGAGGGATGAGGGGGTCAAGTCGCGAGCAAGGATGAAAGTCACTTGCAGACGGAGGAGCCATGGTATAGTCGGTAATGGGAGTCGAGCACACCAGCGTTAATGGTGTTGCAGCGATGTAAAATCTCATAAATTCAAGTTTGAGGCGGTGGGATTTGGCACGAGCCCAACACATGGCTCCCTGCCTCGCTGGCCTGACCTTTCCTCCGCTTCTCACCACATGTCTCGCACTAACACCCCATCCGGGGTATCCTCTTCAATAATCTTGATTAACGCTAACTTTAATCAATTCTCAATGTATTTGCACATAGGAGAAACAATTATCTCTTGTTTGACCCTTATATCAAATAATGTACTTTAAAATTCTCTAATATCAATTGAAAGGTGTTGTAATGTAACTTCAATGTCTTTATTTTTATTTACATATTCTACAAGACAACTTTGAATTCATGCTTTGTATACTAGGTCATGCTATTGAATTTCTCTGTTAATATGCCCTTTAATATTTCTACATGATCGTTGAATTATTACCTTGTCATGAGAATAGAGTTTGAAATCAATTTAGGATCTTGTACTTCACCAGTATTTCCTACAAGGTCTAACTTGACCAACTTCGAATATGCTTCCCCTTTTTTAACACTTAGAACATCAATAACATCTAATAGCTCCTTTAACGATTTAATTCTCTTTATACAATATGCCTTTAATTGTTTGACATGCACCAAGGACGACAAATCTTCTTCTTTTCTCGTGAGTTCAGTCATACCATAATTTTTTCAGAACGAATGTAATTACAACATATTGTTGGATTATTGCGAGGGGGGGTGAATCAATAATAGAGCAATATAATCCTTTTTAACCATATAATGCAAGTGTTATATCAATGTAGCATTATCATCCAATATTTATAGATTAAATAAACAATGAACAAATGAACAATCATACACATACATAGTACACCCATGTTTTTACATGGAAACCCAAAGCGGGAGAAAACCACATAATGTTTTTTCTTATATGTCTTGAAGAATTAATTTCATTGGGAGCACCAACTTCCTTTGTTTTCCAACTGCAACTAGAAGGAGGCTCCGACCCCCTATTTTCTTAGGATACAACCTAAGGGAATCTCAAACTCCCCAATTCTATGGCTACAACCAAAAGGAGGCTACAACCCCCTATGTTCTCTTACTACAACCGGAGGGTAGCTACAAACATGTGTCCTTGCTTCGTCCAACCACCCTGACGTATATGTAGAATGATGGAACTAGTGTCACACTATCACTGTGATATATACTGCTGTAAACATGTACCAATCAACCTGCACCAAACAACCTATACCAATAACCTAAACCATGCATCAACCTGTACATCAACCTGTAATCAACCTGTACCATAAACAAGTGCATCAACCATGAACCAACCTGTACCAAACAATGTGTAATCAAATTGTACCATAAACAAGTGCATCAACCATGCACCAACTTGTACATCAACCTACAAACCTTCCTTAAATTTAACAACAAGAGACTATCATTTTCATCAAACTTTACTTTAGTCTCACATGACTAGTTTTGGATTAGTCAACAACCCTAACTTGAAATAATCATAACTATGTACCTGTAATGAATAAATATCTAAAAATAGTATACAATGCTCTTCATTGTTTTTTTTTCAATTCCTCGAGGTGTCACTACATAGAACCTCTCAGAAAAGGAATTATAGCAAAAATGGCATGCCTTGTTGAATTTTGGCTTATTCTAGAGAGCAAACTTGTAGAGCATGCCCCGCACAGAATAATTGGTGTATGGATCTGAAAATTGTACATAGAATACTATATACTGTACTCTAACCAACACATTTGTTCTTATAGAATTTGGATCTGTTATAAAGAAGTTATGACATTTTTACCCGAAACACTTGTTTTAGACTAGTTTCAGGACTAGCCACAAACCCTATTTTCCACAGAGTGTAAATCCAAAAATACAATGGCCCACAAGATGAAATTTGTACCACAAATACTTGGATATGTTTCCTCAATTTCCTCCCAATTTCATGGTCTGAATCATTCTAGAAAACAATTTATTGCGAAAATGGTGAGATGACCTATAAATAACATACCTTAGAAAGCCTCATCAAAAGAATTTATCCTCCCTTGAATTTTGGCCTTCTTTACTTCACCTTCCCTCTGAAATTTGAATTAGATATCCTTTGGTTACCTCAGTCACCTGTAGATATTCAATATGCTCAAGTGTGATCAAATTAAGAGAGCATTGCCTCTTATTTATACTCTCCAAGTAGCTTTCTTAGAAGCATCTTCTAGGTCACTTTGCCCACATAGCCACTTTCTCCACATAGTCACCTATGTCCAACTTTTCCCAATTTGCCACTTCTCCATCTATCCAATAACCACTTGACCACTTAACTCATTTTCCTCATTTTAGGGTTAACCTTCTTATAACCACTTTCCATAATTAGAAATTTCTCCATTTACTTTATTATTTAAATAATCCTCCTTGACTTTGTCACTTCACTTTATTATTTAAATAATCCTCTTTGACTTTCTTCAATTTATTTTTTAAACAATCCTCTTTGAATTTGTCACTTCACCTTATTATTTAAATAATCCTCTTTGACTTTGTCAATTCACTTTATTATTTAAATAATCCTCTTTGACTTTGTCACTTCACTTTATTATTTAAATAATCATGTTTGACTTTGTCACTTCATTTTATTATTTAAATGATCTTTTTTGACTTTGTCACTTCACTTTATTATTTAAATAATCTCTTCTTTGCAATCACTTTGACTACTTTGACCTTTTGGGGATTCTAGATGACTCATGAGGGTTCACCAACTTCACATGGCCATAACTCTTTGACCGTGAGGAGTTATGTGACCTTCCACATACCACCAGAAATGGCATGACATGTACTATCCATATAGAATAGTCCTACCTAAAAATATATAAAAAAAATCATACCATTATACATCAAACAAACTTTGGTCCATTACCCAAACCTTTGTTCTACCAGAATTCTCTATTGGACTTTCTTCAAGGGTTTACAAAAATGACAGCCAACCCAATTAATAAAAAATATCCCCCTTTGGCATTGATTGAAACACTCTGATGAAATACTGAAATCATATCACTCATGATCCCCCCTGGAACCATGCCAGCATCTTTGTGACCAATGCTCCCCCTAGAACCGTGCCTCTATCCTCTGCATCTGATAAATCTCTTCTCTTTGTCATCAATGACAAGGGTATCTTTCCATTCAGGGTTGCTCCCCCTAACTGACTCGTCTGATCTCCCAACATGAACTGTCCTCTTTATGGTGCTTCCTCATGTACATCTAAGACATAAGAAATAACTCCAAGTCTCTAGCGAAGATACTCAAAGGCTTCCCATGGAAGAAATTTTGTAAAGATGTCTACCACTTGTTCTTTTGTGCCCACATATTCAACTCTAATGTTCTTTTCTGCAATGTATTCCCATAGAAAGTGATACTTGATTGGAATGTGCTTCATCTTGGAGTGCATCACCGGGTTCTTTGAGATATTGATGGTGCTTGTATTATCACAATAGATTGGAATGGTATCATCATACTCAACTTGTATATCTGTCAGAGTTTGTTTCATCCATAGAGCCTGTGTACAACATGTTGTTGCTGCAATATACTCTACCTTGGTTGTAGATAAAGATATTGATGATTGTTTCTTGCTTATCCATGATACTAAACACTCACCCAAGTAGAACGTTGCTCCATTGATGCTTTGTCGGACATCAATGCAACCTGCTCAATCTGCATTTGTGTAGACAATAAGTGATAGATCATTTCCTTTTGGATACCATAATAAAAACTCTTTTGTTCCTTTGAGATATATGAAAATCCTCTTCACTACTAATACATGTGATTCCTTTGGTGCTGCTTGAAATCATGCCACATGTCCAACTTCCTTCATTACATTTGGTCTAGATGTTGTCACATATAGTAGGCTACCAATCATTGACCTTTATTTCCTCTGATCTGTAGACTTTGAATCATCATCTTTGCTCAACTTTCAACTGGTTTGCATGGGAGTGATAATTGGTTTGAAATATTCCATTCCGAACCTCTTTAGCATTTCTTTGATATACTTGGTTTGAGAAATAAAAATTCTGTGGTTTCTTTGACATATCTGAAGAACCAGAAAGAAGTATAGTTCTCCAAGTAATGACATTTCAAATTCATTCTGCATGTCTTTGCAAATTTCTGACTTAACTTGTCATCAATACTTCCAAAGCTAATATCATCAACATAAACTTCAATTAATAAATGCTATCTTTAGTTACCTTGATGTAGAGGTTGTTTTCTGCACTTCCTTTTTCTGAACCCTGCCTGCTGTAGATATTTATCCAGTCTAGAGTACCATGCTCTAGGAGCATGTTTTAGACCATACAAGGCCTTCTTTAATTTACACACATAATTTGTGTTATCTGGCAACTAAAATCCTTCTGGTTGTTCAATGTATACTTCTTCTTCAAGTTCCCATTCAGAAAATTTGATTTTACGTCCATCTGATACACTTTAATATTTTTGGAGCATGCATAAGCTAAAAGAAATCAGATTGCTTCCATTCTAGCAACCGGGGAAAATGTCTCTTCAAAGTCGATTCCTTCAACCTGTGCATATCCTTTACATACCAATATAGCTTTGTTCCTTGTAACATGTCCATATTCATTCAATTTATTCCTGTATACCCACTTTGTGTCGATCACGTTCTTATCCTTTGGTCTTGGAACCAATTCCCAAGTGTCATTTTTCTCTATTTGATCCAATTCTTCATCCAGGGGCTTATTCCAAAATTCATCCTTGCTGGCCTCTTCAAAGTAGGTTGGTTCAATTGTAGATCAGAGTGCTAGGTGTGTTTGTTTTGGTGAAAGGATTCTTCTTCTAGTCTCAACTCCTGCATCTTTGTTTCCGATAATCTGATCTAAAGGATGATTCTTCTGTACTCGTCTGCTATGTGTCTTTGGAGGCACTTGTTGAACTTGCTCTTCTGCTTTTGTTGGATCCTCTTCATCTTCCCCTTCTACTTATTTTTCATCTTCTTCTTCTTTTTCATAATGTTGTTCCATTGATTAATTTTCTTCTTCCTTTAATTCTTGTGTACCCGTTTCATCAATTGTTACGTTGATGATTTCCACAAATTTGTTCAATCTCAAGTTGTAACACTTGTATGATTTCCTTGTACTTAAGTAACCAACAAGTACTCCTTTGTCCACATGAGAGTCAAACTTTCCCATTGTGCCATCTTCTCTTTTGATGTAGCATTTTCTTCCAAAAACTCTGAAGTGCTTCACATTTGTTGGTATTCCTTTCCATAGCTCATATGAAGTTTTGTCAGTGTTGTTTCTGAGCATTACTCTATTTTGAATTTGAATTGATGTATGCACTGTCTGTGTCCAAAATATATCTGTCAATTTGGAATCCATTAGCATTGTTTGAGCCATTTCATGTACTGTCATGTTCTTTCTTTCAACAACTCCATTCTGTTGAGGTGTCCTAGCAACGAAGAATTGTCTTTTTATTCCATGCTTATTGTAGTAGTCCATAAATTCCTTTGAAGTGAAATCTCCTCCATTATCATATCTCAAGAATTTGATTTTTGAATCCATTTCATTCTCAACCATTTCCTTGTAGACCCTGAAGTTTTCAAAAGTTTCTGACTTATTCCTGAGAAAGAAAACTGCAGTCATTCTTGTATAATCATCAACCAATAAAATAAATTATTTCTCACCTTTTAAACCCTTTGTTGTAGTTGGTCCAACTAGATCAATATGCATAATTTCTAGTGGTATTGTCATTTGAATATTCTTTTGATTTAAACCTGGTCTTTGTTTGCTTTCCTTGTTGACAATGCTTGCATAAAGTGTTGGTTGGTTTTGTGATCTGGGGCATTTCTCTAACTGCTTACCTTTTGTTGACTTTGACAAGGTTATCAAAATGTATGTGACCCATTCTTTTTTGCCATAGCCAACTTTCATCTTCCTTTCCTAGGCAACAATTTTCATTTCCAATTTCACTTAATACATATATGTTGCTTGAAGTTCTCGCAGCTGTTGCAGTCAATTTTCCTAAACCTTCTTTTCTTATCTCTCACTTTTGTGAATTGAAAGTAACTTTATGACCTTGGTCACACATTTGAATTACACTTAGAAGATTATGTTTCATATCTTCTACTAGTAGAACATTTTATGCCTTGGTATTCAAGTTCTCAATTCTAACTGTACCTTTTCCAATGATTTTAGCTGAATCATCATTTATGAAGGAGATTGATCCATATCTTTCCTTTATTAATGTAAGAAACCTGTCTCTATCACCTGTCATGTGTTTTGAACAACCACTGTCAACATACCAACCACGTTTCTTCTACTTATCTTGTAGAGCGAGTGTGCATTCTTCATTGCTATATTGATTCTGCTTTCTTATCCATGTCCTTTTCTGAGGTTTTTATTTGTGATTTTTGTTGTTTTGTTGTGGTTCTCTAGGAGGGCCTATCATTCTACACTCTTTGGCCATGTGCCCAAATTTGTTACATTTGTAGCATTCCACTTCAATGCTCAAAGATTCAAACCTGTTGTAACTTCTTTTTTGTGTTTCACTAGGCCTTATTGGATAACCCTTTTGTGCATGACTTTCAAAGTTGTTTATGTTCTTTTTGTTAGCTCTGCAATTCACAACTTTATGTCCAAAATTATTACCTGCATAACATAAACCAAAAAATATATTTTGATACCTAGGAGTTGAATATATTCTGAAAGGAGGTACTCTTATGAATCCTTCTTCTTCCTGAGGCCTATATGTTTCTGTCGGTCATTGATTATGAAATATGAATCTTCTCAGTAGAGGAGTGCACCTGTAATTTTATTTGTATACCTTCCTATCCCCTTTGATTGTTTCTGCATATATTTTTGGATATGTTTCTTGTTCTGTTGTTTTGGAGCTTGATCCTTTTTCTGTCTGATTGTATCCAATTCCGGACTTGTCATGATGAGGTTTTTGACTGTTGATAATGTCATTCAAAACTTTTGAGTTGTTCTTCATATTTTTCTTTTGAATATCCATTCTTAATGTAACAATTTATGCTTCCAAATTTCCAATGATCCTGTCTCTTCCTTCTAGTTGTTCTTTGAGTGCTTCTTCAATTATTTTATCTTCTTCAATTTGAACCTTCAAATTTGTGATCATTTGTTCTAGTTCCTGAGTGTCTTCTTTCTTGTCTAGTTTCGCTTGTAGTTTCTTGTTTTTCTTCTTTTCTCTTCTGATAACTTCTATGGCACACAAAAATTCTTCTTGGTAGTCAAATTATGCCTCTTCATATTCTTCTTCGGCCTCTTAATATTCTTCTTCAACCTCTTCATATTCTTCTTTGAAGTATTCTTTATCAGAGTCTTCTACTGCCATGAATAGAACTCTTTATGTCTCACTGTCATTGACTTCATCTTCATCTGATGATGAGATGTCTTCTTTGGTGCATAAGATTTTCTTGAAAATTTTCTTTGTGGTTCTTTTTCCTTTATACGTTTGTTAGCTATCTGAGTAATCTTCATCATTTCTCTTTTTCTTATGAGGACATTTGTTAGAAAAATGACCAATACCATCACAATTAAAACAAATCAAAATACGCTTACCTCTATACTTGTCATTGGTTCCTTTGTTCAATCTTCTGACAAAGTTGGTCGCTTTTTCATCATCTTCCGAAACATCATTACTGCTGCTATGTTCTTTTTATTTATTTTTTCCCTTTTTCTTTGGCCTTTTGGGTTCTTTGAAGACTGCTTCTTTTATATCTGGATTTTCCTGTTCAGTTCTCATTTCATATGTTGTGAAGATCCCATGTAGTGCATCCATGCTTATTGAGTTTAGATATGCTCTTTCTTCTAGTGATGATATCTTAGGGTCAAATCTCATAGGAATATATCTTAGTACCTTTTGAACAATTACAGATTCTTTGATTTCTTCTCCCAATCCCAATATTTCATTTACTGTTCCATCAACTCATAAAAATTAAGTTGTAATGTTCTCATCTTCCTTCATCTTTAGTTGTTCGAATTGACCTCTATAAGTTTGAAGCTTTGCTTCTTTGACTTTTGAATTTCCTTCATAAATATTTCAAAGCTTGTCCCAAATATCTTTAGTGGATTTACAATGTGCAACTTTGGTGAATATTGATTCTCCAAGACCATTCAAAAGTGAATTTGTGGCTTTGGAATTATTCTGCCCGCGTTTCATTGCTTTGTCATTTGTCGACAGAACTCCTGGTGCTGTGTATCCATCTACAATTGATTTCTTCATATGGTGCCTGTATATATGTCTTCATCCTTATGCTCCAAAATGCATACTTTTGTCCATCAAATTGTGGTATTCCATTTTTATACATGTTGTTTCTCTCCATGATCTACCTTTCAGTGGTTAAACTGATTTCTGAAGGAACCTACTCTAATACCAATTGTTGGATTACTGAGAAGGGGGGTGAATCAGTAATAGAGCAATATAATCCTTTTTAACCATATAATGCAAGTGTTATATGAATGTAGCATTATCATCCAATATTTGCAGAGTAAATAAACAATGAACAAATGAACAATCATACACATACATAGTACACCAACATTTTTACGTGGAAACCCGAAGCGAGAGAAAACCACAGAATGATTTTTATTATATGTCTTAAAGAATTACATTCATTGGAAGCACCAACTTCCTTTGTTTTCCAGTTGCAACTGGAAGGAGGCTCCAACCCCCTAGTTTCTCAGGCTACAACCTGAGGGGAGCTCCAAATCCCTAATTCTCTGGATACAACCAAAAGGAGGATACAACCCCCTATGTTCTCCGGCTACAACCGAAAGGTGGCTACAACCACCTATCCTTGCCCCATACAATAGCCTTGACGTATAAGTAGAATGATGGAACCACTGTCACACTATCACTTGGAGATATACTGTTGTAAACCTGTACCAATCAAACTGCACCAAACAACCTGTACCAATAACTTGAACCATCCATCAACCATGCATCAACCTGTAATCAACCTGTACCATAAACAAGTGCATCAACCATGCACCAACTTGTACCAAACAACCTGTAATCAACTTGTACAATAAAAAAGTGCATCAACCATGAACCAACCTGTACCTAAACCTGCAAACCTTCCTTAAATTTAACAACAAGAGACTAGCATTTTCATCAAAATTTACTTTAGTCTCACATGACTAGTTTTGGATTAGTCAACAACCCTAACTTGAAATAATCATAACTATGTACTTATAATGAATAAAGATCTGAAAATAGTACATAATGTTCGTCAGTGTGTTTATGCAATTCCTCCAGGTGTCACTACTTGGAACCTCTCAGAAAAGGAGTTATATAAAAAATGGCATACCTTGTTGAATTCTGGCTTATTCTAGAGAGCGAACTTGTAGAGCGTGCCCCACACAAAATATTTGTTGTATGGATCTAAAAATTGTACACCAAATACTACATACTTTAATCTAACCAACACATTTTTGTCTTATGGAATTTGGATCTCTTATGAAGAATTTATGACGTTTTTACCCGAAACACTTGTTTTAGACTAGTTTCTTTTTTTTTGACGAAAACGGTTATAGATCATATTAGAGGGGTGGCAAAGCCACAGATTCAATTATAAATTGCCCCGAGTTTCTTCGGGCCTACAGATCAAAATACAAAATATGATGCAACACTGTTTCAGCATAAGATCCAACTCTGTTTCAGCATAATTTCCAGCACTGTGTTTCAGCATCTGTTCCAGCGTTGTGTTTCAACATATTTAACAACTGTGTTTCAGCAACTGTT
>ML820215.1:36691-70649 GCA_009831015.1 Picea engelmannii
AGATTTATTTCACTGCCTGAAGCTTCAGCATAGGCATCCAGCTCTTCCTTAAAAAATTTCGCTATGATCGGGCTTGCCCCTCCCAGCAGCAACGTGTCGTCTGCAAACTAAGCATGGTTGATATCTTTCACTCCTTGCGTTATGCTTAGCCCCATGACATAGACTAGTTTCAGGACTAGCCACAAACCCTATTTTCCACAGAGTGTAACTCCAAAAATACAACGACCCACAAGATGAAATTTGTACCACAACTACTTTGATATGTTTCCTCAATGGCCTCCCAATTTAACATTTTGAGTCATTCTAGAAAAAAAGTTATTGCAAAAATGGTGAGATGACCTGTAAATAACATACCTTAGAAAGCATCATCAAAAGAATTTATTCTCCCTTGAATTTCGGCCTTCTTTACTTCACCTTCCCTCTAAAATTCGGCTTAGATATCCTTTGGTTACCTCAGTCACCTATAGATATTCAATATGCTCAAGTGTGATCAAAATGAGAGAGCCTTGCCTCTTATTTATCCTCTCCAAGTAGCTTCCTTTGAAGCATCTTCTAGGTCACTTTGCCCACATAGCCACTTTCTCCACATAGTCACCTATGTCCAACTTTGCCCAATTTTCCACTTGTCCATGTATCCAATAGCCACTTGACCACTTAACCTATTTTCCTCATTTTAGGGTTAACCTTCTTATAACCACTTTCCATAATTAGAAAGTTCTCCATTTACTTTATTATTTAAATAATCCTCCTTGACTTTGACACTTCACCTTATTATTTAAATAATCCTCTTTGAATTTGTCACTTCACCTTATTATTTAAATAATCCTCTTTGACTTTGTCACTTCACCTTATTATTTAAATAATCCTCTTTGACTTTGTCACTTCACTTTATTATTTAAATAATCTCTTCTTTGCAAGAACTTTGACTACTTTTACCTTTTGGGGCTTCTAGATGACTCATGAGGGTTCTCGAACTTCACATGACCATAACTCTCTAACCGTGAGGAGGTCTGTGGCATTCCACATACCACTAGAAATGGCATGGCATGTACTATCCATCTAGAATAGTCTTACCTGCAATATATCAAAAATCATACCATTATACATCAAACAAAGTTTGGTCCATTACCCAAAACTTTTTGCTACCAGAAATCGCTACTGGACTTTCTTCAAGGGTTGACATCAATAACAACCAAACCAATTAATCAACACATATTTATACAAACCTTCACCATTTTTTATTTCATATTGTAGTTATTCTCTAAAATTTTGAATCTTGGAACCCAAAGAGACAAATCTGCTTGCTAAATCCCATGTCTCTAAGATGAGAGACAATATCTTCTTTATGTTTTCTCCAATATAGTGCATAAATGCAGCAAGTAGACTTGATGTTCCTTTCAAACTTAAACTTGATTCTATGGTTTTATCAGAGCTTTTCCACGGTTGGACTGCTAAGACCAGAGTAGAAAATATAGGGGGTGGCATTAGAGTAAAATATAACTCCTTAACCATTTATTTAAGCATGATATTTTAAGCTTCCATGTCATCCACTGATATTTCTAAAGAATCTCCTGTACTATGTGAATTTTGGAAGGAGGTACACTGCTAAGATCTAATTCCAAACAAGATTTTCCTTGAATTCTCTTATTTTTTGAATTAAATCTTTCAAAAATATTTTTTCTGGAACTTTTATCACATAAGGCATTCTGTACAGTGAATGATTCCTCCTCTGAAAATACTTCTTCTTGAATTGCAATTTCGACTGCAACTTCCTTACTTTCTTGCAATATTTGTTCATCATTAATAAATTGTATATTCTTGATGTCAACGTTCAGGTCCATATCTTCAAAAATAATATCATTCTCAGGTAGGTATTGTTCTACCTCTTGTTGATCATTTTTTTTTTCTTTTAACTTGGAGTTTGTGAGACCTCTCCAACCTTCCCTTCGGAGGGTTTTTGTCACCTCCATAATCATAATTATTAGTTGAATACTTCTTTTTTCTTGGTGTTGCCAACTAAAAACTATATTTGGGTGGATCATTTTTCTATGAAACATTAGGAGAATGATTACTTATTTCATTTGACACTCTTCCCCTCTATTGATGTTCATCTGTAGTACTAACAATAGTCTCGATATCCTCTGTTTTCCTTTTGAAAATTGGTGTTGGTGGGTCCTCACTATCACCCTCCTCTTATTCAAAAATAAATGTATTAGAAGGTGAAATGCTAAATCCGATAGATTTCATGTGGTCCATAAAAATATGATTTGGTTCAAAACCCTTGATCTCTTCTACACATTTTAAATTGTATTGGTCTAATTGTACTGCAAATTCATCAATTTAAAAAAATCTTCTTAGTAAAATTTCCCGAATTATCTATGGCAATGAAATGAATTGTCTCTTCCTTTTATCATAGAATAAATGTACCTAAAACATGTACTCTGTAGCACCCTCTATGGAAAATATTCTATATGAAACATAATAAGGAAGATAAAGGGGATTTTCATGAGAACGATAGATTTTCACCACACAATAATGTTCCATTTTTTCAATATTCCCCTTTTGATACACAAAGGTTGATTCTTCTAAGGATAGTATGGATGTATTCACTCTAAATAGAAGTTTCTTGAAAGAAGATACAAATGAATTTTAAACTTCGTAAAAATGGTAAGTGGCCTTTTGTTTCCATAATTCCTGATACCACATTGTTTCTGGATAAATTTTATAGTTGAATCCTTTTCCGATACTCAAGACCTTAAAGAAATGACAATAAGTGATAGTAAATATCAAATAGGAATACATATACAATATCTTATTTTTCTTGAAGTTCAATAATTGTGAAGAGATTTCCCTAGAAATAATCTTCTCCCAATCAAAGATTGTTTTTTCATGAACTGTGAAATCTAAAATGTGAAGATCCAACTGAGGAAAGGTTGTTTTGGATTCTTGTCCTACAATTTTGGAGAAAATCCATGCTATCAAAGGAAAAGGCAGTGATTAATAATACCAATACGATATCTACCACTGAAACCTCTGGTCTTCTCGCCCAAATAAGTTCATTGTATCTTTGCATAATTGTTCTCTTGTTCTGATAGTTATTTTGATGGTTTTGGAAGACTCTCATACAATGCTTTATGAAATTAATTTCAAAGTAAATTCTTTTTTGATAATATAACTCAAAGCTATTTTTTCAATGGAAGGATTAATGTGAATTAAATGGAGAATTGCATCGATAAGTATGCCATTAATAACGACCTTTTCAATATTTAATTGTCTATTATCCTCCATAAAGTTAGAATTATATATGTCTTGGGGAAAGTGACAAGGTAAAACATGTATTGCAACAGAGGATCATACTTGTAGATCAAGAGATAGTAGGACTACAACGAACCCGCAATAGAAACTAAAAAATGGTTAAGTATAGAACTTTATTGGTTGGACATAAAGAGAAGAAGATTGCAAAGCTTGATGACCCATGAACCTACAGATGAAAAGGAAAATCAGTTAAGTGTTGAACTATAAAAAAATTTAAGAACATATCTTGAAAATGACTAAGTATCAAGATTGGTTAGTCAGACTTGTAGTCACAAAAAAAGAATGAATCGGAGAAGTGATTTAAATCCACGGTGGAAAAAGAACTCGAAAATATTCTAAGTGTAGTGAAATGTGAGGATTGCAGAACATAAAGTGTATTCTAGTAACAAAGGAGGAGCGTACTTGAGTGAAAATAATGAGACCAACCCGTGAACCCACCATTATGTGAAGATATTTAAGAAAAATACTAAGTATTGGTGCAATTTGTATATGGCGGAGAATACACATTTTTATTTATTAAGGAGGAACTTGATAGAAATGGGTCATGAACCCACCATAAATAAATAAAAAATCTAAGTAAATAAAAGATATAAGGGTAAAAGAGTTAACCTATATATAGGTCAATAACACCTTGTATTGCTCTGTAATTTATGTTGTTCTAACATACCCACATATTGCTCTATGTTATTAATTGTGTAGACTCACATTACTCTGATTCAATTATCACACCATAAATTGCAATATTCAAGCTCGATGCTTGCTTATTTTTCCCACCTACCCATACATGAACTAAATAATTAAAAAAGTATTAGCATGAGAGGATTAATGTAGGTGATTGTAATGGATCGAGCATTAAATGAATGAATGGAGGTATGAACTACATCTTGGAGAGAGGGTGTACTACGATTTTGTTTTATTGCTTTTGACATACACAATATATAAACAACAATTTCAAACCAATTATCTAGCACCATAATGGATCAATTCCCCAATTGGATGAGCAAAATACAAACATATCTATTTACGTGGGTGGTTGTAGCTTAACCAAAACACACCATAACTCACAACCCACACAACGTCCCATCAAGATAACCATCTCGATGAACTCATTAAGGAGAAATTTAAACAAAGAAGGTCAAAGGCACAACTTGGAGGTGATTTATTGTGTCATGTAGCTTAAAACAATGTCCAAATCCATCATTGGTTTAACTAAGCCAATGATAAATCTAATGACAATTTCAACTACCCAATTGATCGACAAGTCATATGGGTGTATGGTTGTATGGCTTGACAAATTTCAAAGGCCTGTGCCAACTAAAATGCATACATAGTAATTAAAATCCTTTAATACCAACATTTTAATTGAAGGGGGGTGTCTATGGTAAATTTCCAATCTCATAGGCATTGAGGAAAATGGGTTTAAATTGAACAAGAATAGGATAGAATACAAAGCTAATGATTCAAAGATAAGATCCCAAACTCATTCCATCTCTTATTGCTCATGAATTCTTTGTAGAAACACAAATACAAAAATGTGAAGGGAAATCGATTTGTTGTAGGTGTTGTTTATATGATAGTATCAACTAATAATTTTGTGGATGTTCATTGATTACATTGCTTTGAATTAATAATAGAAACACATTAATTCATTTGCATTAATAACAAAGATATAAATTTCAACCATAGAGAAGATATTGAATCACATGCATTGAAATCACACTATAAGAAAAAGATTTTACACTAGAAACCTAAATGGGAAAACCAACATTTGGTGGGGATTTCATTTTAGTCATGAAATGGTTACAAAGGTGAGTTGTATTCTTGATCATAGTTCTAATGCATTATTACTCACTGACCAAAATGAATATGGATTTGACTCAAAGACAACCTTCGATCTTTAAAAAAAGTTCTTCTTCTCATACTTTGATGTTGCCTCTCTCCTTCATTCCTCCCAAGAACTCTTTCTCTCCTCTCTTCCCTGTACATTTTTGTTTCCAACAACACTCTTTTAATATATTTTTCTTGGAAGGATAACATCAGATGAGTATTTTCATCTTCCATGGCTTTTGGCTCTTGGAAAAACTTTGCAAAAGTTAATTTTATTGCAAATTTGAAAAGAGAGAATATTTGAATGATCCATCTCAGATCACACCTCCCCATTTATAGGATTTTGGTCCCCAAAATATTCAAATCCATTCAATCTTATTTGTATTTACATTTTCATTCATATCTCCTCTACTACTACCAAGAAAACTCCAACAAATATTCATAAAATATTGCCTCTACTGTAGGATGGAAGATATGAGTTGGATAACATGAACCTACTATCTATCTCATGGCTAGATATTACATTCTCTACTATAATAGGTCGCAAACAATTTCTATTCCTTGGACTGTAGGTGCAAGTATCTCTCCCCTTGTTCATGATTTTCCAAGAATTATTCTTTCTTATTTGGTTATTGGGATATATTTCTAGGTGAATCCTCCAACATTTTTCCTTCCAATGTCTAGTCAATTGTAATATTGACAATGGATCTTGCATGTGCTACTTGGGCTTCTAGGGTGCCAACAATTGCTATCCTTATGACCTATTTTCTTAAAATAAAAATAAACCAAAGATACCATTCAATACCATTTTGATTTGTGATGATCCCTTCTACCTTGGTTGTTTGGTCCCCCAAGTGTCAAAGTAGACTTTGGTGGTGGAATCATTCATTTGTTGTCATCTTCCAAGCCTCTACAAGCATATTTGAGTGGCCTATTGTCCACTCATTTTATAGTTTCCTTTTCCTCCATAAGAATGTATAATTTTATGATTCCTCGTGCCTTGAAAAAGGTGGTTTGAGATGAAATTGTTCTTACTTCTTACGTAATGTCAAAATTTCACCTTCAGGAACTCCATCAAAATGAAAAAGAGAATCATTAATTTTTTGCATGTTAGAAAACTTATCTCACTTGAAAATGAGCTTATTGGATTCCTATTATATTATTTTGTTAATTGCAATTAAAGTGTGTGTGTTCACTTGAAATATAAGTTAATTGAACCTTTTTTTATTATTTTATTTATTTCAAATCAAAATTGTTCATTTTTTGCATTCAAACAAATGCTTCAAGTATTCAAATTTAAATAGAGAGAAAAATATATTGAATGACTACATTCATGTTATATATATATATATATATATATAATTTAACTTTTCTAAAAAAAAAAAATTCCAAGTTACATTTCCCTCAGAAAATCCTTGAGTACTTCCCACTCATTTTGAAATATTAAACTATGATAAATATTAAGAGCCATATGTGAATAGGAAGAGTCATTTATACCTCTTGGAAGATGAAATGGACGGAAACTTCCTCTTGTATATATTCATCATACGAGTTAATGAAAATAAATAATATGTGGAGTTACTTATTCCCTCTGCCCATCCCTATCCTGATAGTGGTATTGGAGTAGGTTAATTTTAACTCCATGATTCTCTCTCGCATGCAAAAACACCCCTCAGATCTATCTCTCTATTTATTCCCTCTAAGATATGTCTCTTTGCATCAACACCAATGTTACTTCTCCTATTCTCTCCACATTCCTAAGATGAAAATCCCCAACGTAACATATTTCATCTCTATCCTCTCTTGGAATTTCCTTGGATTGAATTTGTAACTGATAATACAGGTTTTTATTTTAATTACATTTTTTTTTTGCATAAACCCTCAATGGGGGAATGTCCAACAACTACAATACAAGTTGGGAATAATTAATAGAAGATGATTCAACTATATTGACTCTATAATGTAAATTAGTGGAAGCTTCACAACAACAATTGCTTCCTTCCCTAAGAACTTTCTCGAATGTATTGATCCCACTAGTTCTCAAGTCCTCGTTTGTGTTTTACAAAAAACACAGAGTTATCGGTTTCAATTATCTATGAAGTCAATCTTTGACATCCATGAATTTTTTGAAGGACCTCTCAACGAAAGTGAGGAACAAATATTTCAAGTGAATATATGTATGTATGTATGTATGTATGTATGATAGGAGTGGAGGATGGAAAATTGCTAAAGTTGAAAAGACATATTTTCATTCAAAAAATTATGCATACCTCTCTCATCATGATGAAAGTACATTACCATCTAACCTCTTATGGCATGTTAGATTTGGATACATTAATTATGGCATCCTTTGTTTTTTGAAAAAGAATGGTGTTTCTAGTTTGCCTACTATTCCTAGGAAATTGAAGCGATGTGATTCTTGTATCCTTGGAAAACATGGCAAACAACCTTTCCATGATTCCACTTCTAGAGCATGTAGAAAACTTGGATTGATATATTCTAATTTGTGTAGCCCATGCTTATTCCATATGATAATGGAAATAAATATATCATATATTTTATTGGCGATTACACCAGGGTGTGTTGGGTGTACTTGTTGAAAGATAAATCACATAGTTTTGGAACTTTAAAAAAAAAATCATGTATAAATCCAAAATAAATTAAAATCACATATTGGCACCCTTTGTACTGATAATGGAAGAGAATATACATATAATGAATTTGAAAACTATTTTCACCAACATGGGATTCAACATCAAATGGCGGTCCCATACAATCCTCAACAGAATGGTGTAGCTCAAAGAGTGAACATGACTCTCTTAAATATGGGTCATTCCATGATGTTTTAAAAAAATGTTAAATTGATGTTTTGGGTTGATGTAGTTTCATGAGCAGTATATGTGAACAACAAGAGACTATCTCAAGCTCTTGGGAACGAGTCTCCTTATGAAATGTGGTATGGCCATATTCCTTCGGTGAGGCTATAATGTCCCCTTCGTACACAATGCATAGTGAGATTATATATATATATATATATATATATATATATATATATATATATATATATTAAAACAAGTTTAGAATATGCTCATTACGATAATTTCATCAGGAGAACAATTAATGTATAAGATAACAAAAAGTAATTAATTTATTCGTATTCACATTTACCTTACATCACGATCAAGATACCATTATCAAATAATATTTAAGAATCCTAACATGTGTAATCTCTAACATCAATCACATAGAAGAAATCAATAATAAGCAATGTCTCCACACTCAACCTACCCTGCAAGGTTAGGACCTTCAAAACACATAATTGGTGTTCAAGTCTAGGATTCATCCGATTGATTTTGACCATTTAAGGTCTCAGGACTGGTGGTTGTTCTGAGAAACATGAAGGTGTATAATCCCATATCCATTTCTAATTTCTAATTTAAAGTTTCAAATTATATTAACGATGAGATTTTTAAGTTAAATTCATCCATTCAAGAATAAGCAATTCAATAATCAACTACTTAAAAACAATTCCGAAATTAAGAAGTTAACAATGACGCATTAAAGTAAGTGGGAACAATTTTATACATGAATGTTAATATCAAAATCTAAAAGCTTCAAACTTATTCCTAAAACTAAATTAACCTAAAATAACCAATATGACTTGTCAGACTATATATATATATAAATTTTATAATATAATTCTTAAAAACAATTATTAGGGTAATTTATTTATACCCACAAATTTTAAGAAAAACATTTGAATTTTTTATAACTATATAAGTATTTTTATTAAACTATATAAGTCTTAACTAGACTTATATATTTGTATATTCCTTATAATCACATAAATTATCATAAGGGAGCAAGTGACGAACAATTCTTGTAACAATGAATTCAACCTATTTAATTAATATATTTATTTATTAACTACATCCCATATGTATACACCTTCTCGACTAGTTCGTTTTATTGTTGACTTTTCGATAGTCTTGTGAGGTTCCATGTCGACGTGAGCCCATTGGACTATTTTTCTATTACTTACAAAAATTTCGTGACCATACCCTGTCTGTGGAGATAATATTGTGCATAAAGATAAGTGAAAAATGAAAAAATGAAACATAGATATCGATTAAGGAAAGTGATTCCTTCTTCATGTTTGGAAACTAGAAAAACATCGAGTGGGAAATATCGTAGAGTAACGAAACAAAGTGAATCAGATATAAATGAATTAACAAATACGCTAGGAGAAAGTCTCCGGATGCCAGTAACACTTGAAACACTCATTCAAAGTAACTAAGAGTTAACATTGACATATGTAGGGTTCTAATCACACATAAAGTGTGCAATCAGTGCAGAACCCACAAAGAACACGACAAGGAGAAATGAGTAAAGACCATTTAACGGTACTCACCCATTATGATAAAGGAGACAGTCTACAACAATCAAGGACAAACAAGAAAGATCGATTTGGGAACTTCATCTAATGTACCCAATATATTAGTAAAATTTTATTGTTCTCGTCACAGATACTACCCCATTCATAATCCCAACAGAAGGCAATCCATTAAATGTGAATGCTAAGAAGGAAATGAAGAAGGTAAGGCGGTGCAGAAATGATCAGAGAGTCGATACTAATACTCAATAAATCCCATTTATTACGATGGTTTGAATAATATGTCAATCACATGATAGGCAGAGGAGAAAAGGATTATTAGTTAGGATTAGTGGTTGATTGACTCAAGATGCTACTTTACGAGGATTACTTATTCTTTCATGTTTTAATTTCTTTTTATTTAAAAATCATTTTTATTATTTTAATGCACACTTGTGCATTTACCCAACATTATTCTTATTTTTTCTTTCACTTAATTTGCTAGTCTATTTCCCCTTATTCCCTCTTAATGTTTTAATTTATTCAAACCTATTATACTTAGAATCTTTGTTATTTTCTTCTTTATAATTTAATAATCAATTGTATGTTTTTTCAAACAATGTATAAGTATTTTATTTTAATTTCTTAGGCCTTCTACTTTTTTGTTGACTCACAATTTGATTTTGCGGCGTGCCCTTCAAGATGCACCTTCGTGCTCCAAGGATGCCACTCGCCATTGACTAGTTTGGACATTTGTCTGACATTTGGATTCAACACTCCACTCAGTCGACCTTGTGAGAGACTAAGGTCTATCTAAGGAATAAGGATTCCACCTTATTACGCACCCCTTAGAATTCTTCGTGAGTGACTGTCTCAGTCTGTCCTCATAGCATCATGGACCTCTCGAACTAGGTAATCGTTAACCCATAGTTCAGGACACGACGAGAGTGCTAGTAGGCTGTGACAGAGACGTTGGCACACCTCTCCCTCATTTGTCTAGTTTTTGTGTACGACCCCTTTAGTCCATATATGAATCATATTAGCAAGCGTCACCAAGCTTGCATCCACTGAAAAGAACAATGTCAATAATCCATATACATACTATCCATACTGAATCATCATATATCACATGTGTATAAATCAAATGCTCAAACCAAAATTCAAATCCACTCCCTGACTCAATCCAGAGTCCAAGGAATTCTGTTGATGCCATCAACATCCTCAACTTGTCACATTTCCTACACACTCAGGAAATCTCCAACATATACATCTAAAAATAACTTACAAACTCAATGACATCACAACATAACTCAAAATTAAAGCATAATAATAATGTATCATAACCAGATCACTTGATCGCAAGTGTCCTCGAAGAATAAGTCAATACAAAATGTGCTTAGTGGAACTGGATGTTACATACACCCCCTCTTATTTTAAACTTCATCCCGAATTTTGTACAATCAAATAATGAAATCAATAAATGTATCTGACACAAATCTATATGTCCAATCTATCAAACAAATAAGGAAATTGTTGACGCATCTCAGATGTGTTCCCATGTAGAAAAATGTGGATTATAACTGTCCCACTCGACCTTGACCTGATCGACTATTCGATGTCGTATTTTTCGAGTGTGATGGTCCATTATGTGGATCAACTCCACCGTGAGAGCACCCTCGTGCAACACCTACGAAGAACTCAAGTCAATAACATGTGACAAATCTAAAATATAATGTCGCAAAATAGATACATGAAAAACATCGTGCATATGCCTTAAAGAATCAAGCAAGGCTAGTCGATAAGCCACGGGTCCCTTCCTTTATACAACTTCGAAAGGCCCCACAAACCTAGGAGAGAGTTTATCACCCTTTCCAAACTTGGTCGAACTCTTATGCGGTTTCAGTCGCAAGAAAAATTTGTCGCCAACCTCATAAATGTGATCAATGCGATGCACATCAACATAACTCTTCTACCGATCTTGCAGTTCTTTAACTATTTGTCTTATAGTTCACATATGCTCTTCGATTTTTGGATTACTTACGGTCATCTGTAAAGAAAATCAAACGGTGCCATATTAATCGAACTCTAATAATTGTTGTTGTGCGTGAATTCTACCAATGGTAAGAATTCCTCCTAGCATTTTTGTTGATCCATTACATACATTCGCAACATATCCTCTAAGATATGATTTGTTCTTTCAGTTTTTCCATCCTTTTTAGGATGATATGTTGTGCTAAAATCCAGTTGTGTTCCCAAAGCCTCTTGGAAACTAGTCCAAAATCATCTAGTGAACATCGATCCTTGATCAGATATGATCTTTCTTGGTACGCCATGTAATCTCACAATCTCACTAACAAAAACTATAGCTATATCTGGTACCTTATACGTCATATGCACTGGGATAAAGTGTGCACTCTTCGTCAGAGTGTCCACGACCACAAAAATAGAATCGTGTCTCCTTGCCATCAGTGGCAATACAACAATAAAATACATTGAAATGACTTCCTATTTTGATTCAGGAATCGCGTGTGCCTGTAACAATTCCGCTGGATGTCTATGTTCAACCTTCAATTGTTGATATTCCAAACATCTCTCCGCATAATTAACTATGTCCATCTTCATTCCCTTCCAAAAGAATAAGGTTTAAGGTTTGTTTTCATCTTCCTGACTCTAGGATGAGCCATGTATACTTCTCTATGAGCTTTGTTCAAAATCAAATTTCTCAATTCATCATTAGGTGGTAAATAAATTATGTTGTTATACCTCAACAATCTTTCATTATCAAATGAATAATCTTCATACCTTGGTGCCATCATAGTGTCTTTTCCAATATTATCCTTAATTTCCTTGTACAAGTCATCGTCAATTTGCAATGCTACAATATTTTCTCGAAGATTCATCTTAAGCAGTATTACTGAGAATATGTGTGGTCTCTGACTCAACACATATACTACTTTATTCACCATTCCTTTAATGTAAGTAATCTCAAAGTCGTATCCACTTAATAATTCTAACCAACGCCTTTGCCACACATTCAAGTCACTCTGAGTAAAAATATGTTGTAAACCATTGTGATCCATTTTCAGTTCAAATTTTCGTCCAATAAGATAATGTCTCCAAACTTGCAAGGCATATACAATTGGTAATAACTCCAAATCGTGTGTTGTGTAATTCTCTTCATGCCTTCTTAATTTCCTTGAAATGTAAGCGATCACTCAATTGTCTTGTGTTACGAGGAAAATCACTCTATGGCATGGGGTAAACCACAACAAACAGAAATCAAATCTAATCTCAATTATGTTATATAAACAAATATGCTAACAAGACAAGAAAAATGCCCTACCTCGTCCAGATGTTCGATGAAATCCACTTTTGAGCACTTGACTCAAAGAAAAACACCTGGAACTTGTTCTCAACAACCAAGATATGCAAGCATATGGTGATAATATATAAATTTAGCACATATAATAGCACAATACATCAATATTCATAACAAATACGCCCATGGAATAACAATTCAAATATTTGCAAGACATTAATTGGACGAGAAACGAGTATTTCTATTAAAATATAATCAACAAAAGTGTATGAATGACAAACTTTCGTGTCGGCACATTAGGAAGTCCTTTCCAGTTGGGCCTCCACGACTTCAATCCTCCACCAAAGGCAAGATCATATAAGAGATATAATGAGGTTCTCCATCAAATAGGGAAGAGCTTGGGGGTTGAACAATGTGTTCAAACTTAAAAGGACAAAGGGATGTAGACTCAATATGAAATGAATAATTTCTCCAAAGTAACTTTTCTCTCAAAGTTGAATTCTTCTCCTCTTCTCCACATCTTGGATATGGTCCATTTATATCTTTCAAATGGAACTGAAAGGACGAGTCAAAATGTTTCCAGTATATGGAAGGTCAAGGATCATCGATCTCGTGACATGACATGGAAACCGATGCCATTTTTTATTTTTTTGCACAAAACCCAATGTACACAAGTTTTAATGGTGCAACCTGCATATACGCATGTTGTATAGCTGTTAGGGCAACTATATGTGGAAAAATACAATTTTTAGCTCTAGGAACTGTAAAAAGGGACTTCAAGTCTACATAGGGAAATGGAAAAGGCCTTCTGAGAAAGTTGCATAGGGTGAGGCAAATCTTTCTATAATAGATGTCCCCCAATGAGTGAGGTTAGAGGAGTATCTTCAATGGTCGAAATACATTATAATTCCCAAAATTGAAGTAATGGAGACCCAACTGGACGAACTAGTTTCTCATAAGAATATTATAATCCATAATGACTTTGTGCACATGGCTGCTAATTTGAATTACATTGCAGATCCATGTGGAAATATACCAAACATATTTCCATGGCCATGAATAGGAAATACAAAAGTAGATACATGCCAAAGGCTGTCATAGTCATGAACAAGGCCCTATGAAAACCAGTCTAAAAAACAATCTCAAGATATTTGTATACAAGGGAGTACAATATGATCTCCCATTATCACTGAAGTCATATAGGTACTGGTCCAATGAATGATAGCAACAACTCAGGAAAGTTGTGACTATGAAATGATGTCTTCAAGTATTCAACGTGATCCGCGAAAGGTGCAAGTCTACATCATGTGAATAAAGGAGTATAGGTCAAACACAATGAGACTCCATTTGATTACTGGTTATTAAGGTATATCATTAACGAATGCAAGATAGCCTACCGATAATGAAAGTAGGTATCAAGGAATTGAGTACATTATTACAAGTGTGAATAAAGGTGTTGAGTTCGAACACTTGAATAATCCATCGATCATGAGACATTGATGTATTCCCAGTTGTTGATGGCAATAGAACCTGCCACTGATGACTGCAAGCCTCTAGGTATTCATAGGACTCTAGGCCTCGTTTCCAGAATAGATGGGTTGAATTCGATGGAAGGAGACCCACTGAAAGGAGATAATTAAGGCATCTCTGATCAATCAGCACAAGGTACAAAGTAGGAGCTTAATTATTTGGAGGAACTCAGACGAAGAACATGTTCATGAACCAACAACCTTGTGTGTCTTTTGCATGCACCAGATGAAATAATTGCATGAAAAAGACCCTCTGAATAGCATCCAATAAGGAAAAATGCTGAAAAAGGTGAGGAAACCACCAATAAGGATAATGGCATCTAAGAAACTGCATGAATCCCAATGTGTGAATAGATTTCTTTCCGTCGAACAAAAGGGAAACCCCCCATTCAGTGACCAATGAGGAGATGTCGATTGTTTGGTTCAGGGTTACCTACCCATAAGGAAAGTAGGACCAGGGCGCATGGTAGGACTACAACTTCATGTAATTCTGAGACACATTGAGGATATGTCCGACATGCAAATTCAATAGTTCTGAGAAATGGCTGACACGGGCTAATAGACATCCTTTGAACAAGAGCATGAGACATATGGATGACTCTAGAAACATAGTCTTAATGATGAAACTTTGTGATGCAAGAGGCACCAATCAAATTCTCCATAGGGACTAGAAGAATAATTAGTCGGGGGAGTAAACTCTAAGTAACGAGCTCATCTTCCTAAGGTCATGCTAAACACAAAATTTTGATGACAAGTGGACTCAAAAAAAAATTCTCTGTTGAAAGGCGACACGAGTGCTGCCAACATGAGATAATATTATTTTCCTGCCTGTATTTTTTTGTTTTTTCATAGACAAATGAATTTTATGATACAAAGGAGGAACCGAGTGTTGCGATTAAGCAACTGGTTCCAGTAGTGGAACATACCTATGCTCAATGAAAGGAGGTGCACGCGAGATATGGACACTTGGGGGAATGTTTCCTCTTGGGGTATAGTGTGTCAAGATGCAAATGATATAAACAAGGCTCTCCTTGGATGATGATGCAAACTATTGAGGTGATAGGCTTATAATGCGAAAGCGAGAACTGACAATAGGCTCAATACTGTAAGCAAGAGAGTGAGATGCAATTACAACTTAACTCCAGAGAATGTCCTTTTTCATAAATTTAGTCCCCTAGGCTTGAAAAAGTATAAACAAATACCCAAGAGAACTCTTCTAGCCACTAGTGACTAGAGTGTTCCTTTTTCGAAATTAGTCTACTTGGTCCGAAAAAGGGTTAAACTTACACCAAATATATGTCCTTTCAAATCCAATTTATGAGTGTGAAAGAGACAAGTTCACTCGACAATCTTTTCTCTTTTTGAAAGAGTCAGAAAAGCGCTTAAACAAGACTCGGGAATGTTTTTCTAAGCAACATATCATGGGGGATGCTAGGTCTCCCATGTAGGACTTCTGTCAAAATTCAGTGACTCGCAGATAGCTGACACAAGCTTGGGAAAACCCAAATATTTCCAATTCGAGGAGGATAAAATACTTGCAGAGGTTACCTTTTCTACAATATATCGAAGAATGCCCCTTATCTGGAAGGGTGTAGAAGAAGGAAGTCGTTGCTCCACAAGATCACTCTAGTTAATGGAAACCACCCTAGGGATTGGAGGGAGTTCACTTGAAGAGAGTGGAATTCTCCCTAGTTCAAAAGGTACATAATCATAAATGTTAAGGAGATGGTCGAAAGACACATCACCCCCCAAAAGAAGAGTGGGATTGATCAAAGATTGCATCGGCAATGTCACTTCCTTAGACTTGTCACTCTCCGAGAGAAGAGTGGTATTGGCTGAAGATTGCATTGACACAACCAATTCTTCAAACGTTGGTTGAATAGGATGCGAGACAAAATGGTTAAGAGACACATCACTCCCCAAAACAAAATTGGTGTTGGTTGAAGATTGCATCGACACGACTGCTGGTTAAACATGATGCAAGACAACAAGGTCAAGAGACGCATCACCTCCCAAAAGAAGATTGGTTTCAGCTAAATATTGCATCGTCATGACCTCTATATCAACCAAAGAAGATTTGGAAACTAAAGATGACTCAGAGCCTGAAGGCCCCCCAGGCAAGGACCACACTTCTTGTACCACAACAGTAGCAAGGCACAAACGCGTAAGGTGATCTCCTTTGCAAAGACTACAAAGGAACTTGAGGTTACATATTACACATCTAATCTTCTCAATTGTATGAATTCCCCCAGCATGACTTGGGGTGGCTGGTGGCATGCTCCTAGCATGAATTGCAAGGAAATATCCAACATGACTTGCAGAGGTTGGTGATGAATTCCCAACATGACTAGTAGAGGTTGGTGGCGAACCTTTAACATGACTAGAAGAGGTTGATGATGAATCCCCAACATGACTATCATAGTTTGGTGATGGATGTGCAACRTGACTAGTATTTGTGCCCCAAGCATGACATGCAAYGACTGGTTGTTGGCCTTCAACATGATTTGCAGAGGTTATCAACCAATMTCCAACATGACTAGCATAGGTTGGTGATATAATGCCAATATGACTCACAGTGAYTGGACTTGTGGTGACAGTTRGTTGTGCAATTTGAGACCAAGATTTCAGGAAAGACTGGTTTTGAGAGATTGCAGGCCAGGAGGGGTTYTGGTATACACCATTTCCCTGTCCGGTAGGATAATATCCTCCTCCAAACTGATTCATAAAGGGGTGTAAGGGAAACATCACTGAGGAATTCKCTTGTGAAGAGAAAGCGACATGACAAGGGTTACTCATGMGAGGATATGTGTTTCCCCCAGATATGGAAATTCGTGAAGAGGGTTKCCCATACTATAAAATGGAGTCCCCTAGATGAAACACCATAGGAAAAATGGATATCTTCCATGGGAAAAACGTTCATAGGAACTGGCATAGCAGAAGAAGGATATATGGATGGAGTGTAATAAGTAGAATGATCGCCCATTTGAGCACTTTCTCCTAGAAAAGTGAAGCTAGGATTGGATCTATGGGAAGGAAGATTCCAACCTCCCACAATGAGATTTGGTTGAGGGATATGACTCCCACCAAAAAAGAATGGAGAATAAGGAGGCATCATGCCCCCAGACACAAAACTAGGATTCACATAATAAGGTGAGGCAGAGGATGGAAAGTTTGAAGACATGTCTGGCATATCAAGATAAATACGATTAGAGGCCCAAGGTTTCGACTAAGTATCATGATTCGACGTACCACTCATAAACACAAAAGGATTTGTCCCCGTGGAATGAGAAAAGACCATGGGTTGGGTAGCACTAACTGAGGGAGTCACGGGGGCTCCTCTAACCATATAAATGAAGACTCATGACGCAATATAAAATCCTAAGGCCAACTAGCAATCAAAGAGCACACCAAAAAAAACAAAAGGCCAATATGCACACAAATAGGATAAAGTGGTTGAAAGGGGCCTCACTCCCTAAAGTAGGTATGCCCCGCCCAAGAGAATATTGAGACTCCCTTCAAAAGATCAGAGGTATTAGAATCAGTTATAAGGGCCCTTGTGCGGTTAACAATTAGTCGGTTAGATCCCCTTGGAGAGGTAATCCTCCATAAAGGTTGTGTGTTGTCTGAACCTTATCTAACCTAGGGTACCTACAGAATAACCCCTGCAAGTAACCTATGTCAATCAAGTAAGTAACCACGATATAACTTGTTGGTCCTAAGGTCTGCACCTGACTGCTAAAGGGAAAATCTAGGCCACCTATCAGTTTAGAATGGTTGCTTCTTTTAATTTTAGTTGGTTGGTCAGAGGGTTGTTCTACAAAGACAAAATCAAGGTTGGGTTGGAAGAATGGTATGGATGAAGGTCCTCCTTCACTGGTGGCACACTAATGAAAAACCGGTGAAATAATAGAAAACAAAGGGAAACAACAAACTACTAAATGAATAATTTGCTGCAAGAAGTTCAATACTTAAAATATCATTTCAAGACATTAAACGTGTATCGAGACACAATTACTCCTTCAGGTTTCGATAAAAACAAATCTTCACCAAGCATTAGCTATTTTCACAGGTTGCATATCAATAAATACAAGTTACATAAGAGCTTAATAGAAATGACATGTACTTTGCACAAATCAAAAACTGCATTCAAGATAAGATAAAAACACATGAAGATTTAAATGAAACGTTTTCATCAAGAGTATGTTCACCAGGTAGAGAGCTTCAATCCATGCATAGAATGGGTCCAACCAGTCTGATGTATTGCTATCCTTTCCCCAAAAAAATCCGACCCTCCAAACATTCAAAGACCCCCTATTTAACAGAGTTGCAGAGGTTCTCATCGTTAGGGGACTGAGACCTATTTTTAGGTGACTATTTGTGGAAAAAATTATTAACTTCACTAATACACTAGACTTAATCAACAAGAGTGGTTCTTATCACACACGGAAGACCACTCTCATATCTAATCTAAAAACAAATGTTGGAATTAATCAATTAAAAACTACTACTGTCTCTGAGACAGAACTGATGCGTGTGCTAGAGGGACTAAATTGGAAGAAAGTAGGCCTTGGAGTGATAGAACAAAGCTATGTGTTGATTAATTGCATAACTGCGAGTTGTTGGAGGCCACTAGAGACAACTGGTTGCATGAGAAGATCTCTGCTTGAGGAAGAGGTAGTTTGTTGAAGTGTTCTGGAACCAATCTGTGTCGACCTGTGACTAAGACTTAACTCTCTGTCTGTGTCTAATCTTTCAGAAGCTAAGTGCACTCTACCTTGAATGTAACTGACCCTTCTCCTTTCTTTCACTGTGATGAGTTGGTTATGAACAGGAAGACGTGGAGGCGAGTTTCCAATAGGAAGACATGATGTGTGGAGGTGATATGGGGAGTAATCGGGGGAACATGTGGGGAAAGTTGAGAAGTAGCGGGAGTGTGAGTGGAGATGAGTGGAGGTGATGTTGTGACCTGATGTCATATAAGCATGTGATTGTGGAAGATGTCGAGGGTGGTTTGGGTCCACACCGCTCTGACCCCCACAAGTTGTCACATACCCTTCCAACAATACCATGGTTCCAATTGCGGGACCGCTTTGGAAAATTAACGTTCGAGCAGTTTACCTCCCCACAATGAAGTGTGGCCATCAATCGTGTCGTAATGTGTGATCCGGGTGATATTCCTTTCTTACCTGCTACAAGTATCAACGGTTCTTGTTGATTTGAGATCAATGGTCCGCAATTACTTCGGGAGTTCGAGGTTCAGACATTTTCAATGCATAGTTCTTACCATCCTCCGAAGTGCTACATTTCTAAAGTGAGAGATTTGTCTCCACGTAGCCTCTGGATCTAGACTGTCTAGATTCACTTTGGGATTTCGGGCTTTGGGAGTTTTCGTCTCCTTTCTCATGCAATCCTTCGAAGTGTCATATATCTGAAGAGGGAGATTTGTCGCCATGTGTCCTCGTTGATGGATGGTCCAAATTTTCTTTGGGAGTTCGGGCTTCCGGAGTTTTTAAATGTTGTGCTTGGAAATATCCCGGAGTGCTAAGTCTTTGAATCTGACGTGGCGGCCAGATGTCATATTTATGACGTGTCATGGAAATAAGGGTGACATGTGTCACATGGAAATGGGCGAATGATGCAAACAAATGACCTGGAATGAGTGCCATGTGTCATGATTGATGAGTGTGCCACATGTCTCAACTGATGGTTTCCATGTGCTTCAGCACTTCGAGCTTCGAGAGTTTTGGATTGTGAGGCATGAAGTTCTCCCGGAGTAGTATGGGCCCGGAGTGATGTGGCAGTCTCTCATTACTTCGGGACTTCGGCTCTTCAGGACTTTAGCTCTTCAAAACTTCGGGTAATTCTTGTTCTAGTGCTTCGTAAACCTTCCAGAGTGCTAAGTCTCCGAAGTGAAAGATCTACCTCCACATGTCCTTGTTGATGGACGATCCAGGTTCACTTTGGGACTTCGGGTAATTCTTGTACTTCGTGGGTTCGCTCTTGATGTTAAACCCCATGTGATTTCAACATTCCAAATGAATGAAAACCGTCGATATGATTGGCCTGATGGATCTCCACTGTCGAAATTTAACCTATCTGTTCCGACAATCTGATCCCGAAATTGACTGCTCTGGATTGTTGCGTTTGTCCATGGGTGTTTCCTGTGCATATAAAGGCTTGGTTGACCTGCTGTGATCTCAATCAATGGAAAACATGATTACAACCATTCCAAACCAAATACGACATGTAATTATCCTTCAAGAAACAATAGAAACACAAATGCGCAAATACTCAATCAAGAAAGAAACGAATAAGAGCCAAGTCACTCAGTAATGGGAAACTGACTTAACCAACTAGAAGAGGAAAATTTGACGAAGGCATAGGGAAAAGAGAGAGGAGAGGCAAGGATTTAGACCTAGGTTACAACGTTGGCTCCAACTGGGGATAGCTCATCCCTATGAGGTGCTAAGAACTGTAGATCGGTGCCTTGAGATTAAATAACTGCTCTTACCTTCCATTTATTACCTCTTTTTGTCTGCCAACCCTGTTTTATCTGCTATTATGTCTCAGCCATGCATTTTATTGAATCAAAAATTGAGACTACACCTCAGTGCCTTGTTGGGCTATGGAGTCTTTACTGAAACTTGAAACTACAGCTAAACCCCATTTCCTTTGTTGGGATATGGAGTCTCTTATTCAAACAAGCTACTGAAAACCAACACACTGAAAAACAATCTGCGAACTAAAAATTAAAAAAAATGCTCGAACTATGAACTTTTCTCCTACTACCTACTCTATTAAGATGAAAACCAACTCAATCATGTGTAATTCCACTTCCAATGAAACCAAGAAAACATTTGAATGAGAACTGTAACTTTGTGCAGGTCACTATTTAGAAGAATCCAAAGAGGATATATCAAATGTGACAAAAAGTTGGCAGGCATCTGGTACCTACAATTGCAAATGATGATCATGCTAAAACTTCCAACCTTTGGGATTTTGGAAAAATAAGAATCCATCCATCTCGCTATTGGATCTTGAAACTCATGAAAATCCTCTAACGGGTTGAGAGGGCAAAGTTGTTTTTGTGTAAGATATGCATTATAGACAAGATTGAGTTGCTCATGTCCTCGTTGAAAAGGCTCATGAAAGTCATGTGATTCACAACCATAAAGGGTAGAAAAATAATCCTGATACTACTCATCTTGTTGTTTTAAATGAACGGGTATGTCTTCTGCATTGCTGGTTTTTCTTTGTTCTAGCTCTAGAATGTCATCTTCATACTTATAGATTTCCTGTTGCTCAACAATTTCAGAAGGAAGGGGAAAAACTTATTAGTGACCTTCAACATCACTTTCCTCATAGTTAATAAAATATTTATGAGAACATAGAACAATAAATGTATCATAACAATGACTATCTTAGTCACCTAGAATAATGCAAGATGTATCCAAACACTTGTTATCATCAATTTCATCATTAATGTAATTCCCAACATCATCTTTTTGAATAAAAGGATCATAAGAAGACTCATATGTAACTGAATCTGCCTCCACTTCCTCAACATAAAATTCCCCTTTATTTTCACTATTAGAAGAACTAACAAGTGACTGTCGAATATGAGATTCAAATTCTTCACAACAATTTTCAAAAAGTAAATCAGCTGGAAAAAACTTTTTACAATGCTTACTAAATGAAACATGGAACTGTTCGAGGGAGGAGATGCTAGCAAGGGGAAAGGATCAATACCACTCACGATCATCTCCCTCTAATGAGTACACTAACATATTCATTAATACATCCTCATGATGTATTCCCCACTGATGCATGAGTTCATGAAACTCAAGCAAATGCTCAGCAAGGTTGTCATCTCTATGTTCTCTAAATCTGGGCAAAAAATCACCCCACTCATCTATAGTAGGAACAACATTTGGAAAACTAGGAACAACTGAGAAATTGAATGAAGCAAACCTCCAAGACAATATGGCTTCCATATGAAGATATGAATTCTTAAAACTATGGAGTCGCCACTGGATTCTTTAACCATGGAGTCGCCAGGTGAATGATATCCAGTCTGAATGTGTCTGGTCTTTGTTCAACATCAAATATCAGATCTGATCGTTTTTTCTCTCCCAAGGAGATATATTTCGTTACTTCGTTCCCCGACAGCGGCGCCAGAAGATGTTGGTCCTAAGGTCTGCACCTAACTACTAAAGGGAAGAGCTAGGCCACCTATCAGTTTAGAATGGTTGTTTCTTTTAATTTTTGTTGGTTGGTCAAAGGGTTGTTCAACCAAGAAAAAAGAAAGGTTGGGATGGAAGAATGATATGGATGAGGGTCCTCCTTTTTTGTTGGCACACTAATGACAGACCAATGAAATAAGAGAAAACAAAAGGAAACAACAAACTACTAAACGAATAATCTGCTACAAGAAGTTCAATACTTAAAATATCATTTCAAGACATTAAATGTGTATCGAGACACAATTACTCCTTTAGGTTGCGATAAAAACAAATATTCACCAAGCATTAGTTGTTTCCATAGGTTGTGTATCAATAAAGAGAAGTTACACAATAGCTGAAAGGAAATGACATGTACTTTGCACAAATCAAAAACTACATTCAAGATAAGATAAAAACACATGAAGATTTCAATGAAACATTGTCATCAAGAGTATGTTCACCAGGTAGAGATATTTAATTCATGCATAGAATGGGTCCAACCAGTATGATGTATTTCTATCCTTTCCCCCAAAAAATCTGACTCTCCAAACATTCAAAGACCCCCTATTTAATAGAGTTGCAGAGGTTCTCGTCGTTAGGGGACTGAGACCTATTTTTAGGTGACTGTTTGTGGAAAAAAATATTAAATTCACTAATACACTGGACTTAATAAAAAAGAGTGGTTCTTATCACACATAAAAGACCACTCTCATATCTAATATAAAAAAAAATATTGGAATTAATCAATTAAAAACTACTACTGTCTCTGAGATAGAACTGATGCGTGCACTGGAGGGACTGAATTGGAAAAAAATAGGCCTTGGAGTGACAGAACATAGCTCTATGTTGAGTAATGGCATGCCTCTGAGATGTTGGAAGCCACTGGCTACATGAGAATATCTCTGCTTGAGGAAGAGGTAGTCTGTTAAAGTGTTCTAGAACCAATTTGCGTCGACCTGTGACTGAGACTTAACTCTTTGTCTATGTCTGAGATTTCAGAAGATAATCACATTCTTTCTCGACTCTAACTGACCCTTCTCCTCACTTTCACTGTGATGACCTGGTCATGAACAGGAAGACATGGAGGCAAGCATCCAATAGGAAGACATGATGCGTGGAGGTGATAGGTGATATGGGGAGTAATCGGGGGAATAGGTGGTGAAAGTTGAGCAGTAGCGGGTGTGTGAGTGGAGGTGACGTGGTGACCTGATGTCATATAAGCACGTGATTGTAGAAGTTTTCGAGGGTGGTTTGGGTCCACAATGCTCCGACCCCCACGATCCCCCACAAGCTTCCACGTACCCTTCCAACAATACCATGGTTCCAATTGTGGGACCACTTTGGAAAATTAATGGTCGAGCAGTTTACATCCCCGCAATGAAGTGTGGCCATCAATCGTGTCGTAATATGTGATCTGAGTGATATTCCTTTCTTACCTTCTGCAATGATAAAAATTTCTTGTTGATTTGATATCAACGGTATGCAATTACTTCGGGAGTTCGGGCTTCAGGCCTTTTCAATACATAGTTCTTACCATCCTCTAGAGTGCCTTATTTCCGAAGTGAAATATCTGCCTCCATGTGGCCTCTGGATCTAGACGGTCTAGATTCACTTTGGGATTTTGGGCTTCAGGAGTTTTCGTCTCCTTGCTCACGCAATCCTCTGAAGTGTCATATATTCGAAGAGGGATATCTATCGCCGCATGTCCTCATTGAAGGACAATCCAAATTTGCTTCGGGAGTTCGAGCTTCGAGGTTTGTAAATGTTGTTCTTGGAAACCTCCCGGAGTGCTAACTCTCTGAATCCGATGTGGCAGCCAGATGTCATATTGATGATGTGTCATGGAAAGAAGGCTGACATGTGTCACTTGTAAATGGGTGAATGATGCAACCAAATGACCTGGAATGAGTGATGTTAGCACTAGGAGTCACCTTCTTATTGCAAGGAAGGTAAGCCCAGTACCCATTAGATTATATGTGAAAGTATGAGTGTTTTTTGAAAGGTCGAATGGAAAAACTCGAAAAGATAATATCCTAACTCAGAAACAGGGCTAACATATACCATCAAATAAGGTCTTGACTAACTTCAACCAGTAGTTTGGGAGTAAATGTGGATAGAAAGAAGACTTGAATGAGAGGAATGTAAGGGCTACTACAAACATCAGGTCCACAAGAGCCTAAGGAGGAATGTTTCTTAAAACAAGATCTTCTTGAAATCATAAACTAAGGAGCTAAATAAACACCATGACAATAAAATGATCAAACATCCATCATATCATTACCATAGTTATCCATATGAAGCATTCAAATATGAACATTTAGCATTAGAGGCAGATAGTTTGAAATAGAAGCTGATTTCTATTAGTTAAAAATTCTTAAGTCCAGTACACACTAGATCACAATCACTTTATCCAAAATATTTCATTTTAGGGAGCCTTGCTCAACCATCTGAACCTGCTAAAGAAATTGATCTATCTATTTATAACAAGAAAGGGAGGCAACAGCTGGAGGTATGAGTTGGCCTCTTTTCCTTAAAAATCTCTAAACATGTATTTATTCTAACAACTAAGATAACAACCTATGCTATAAAACAGGGAAGTGTTGGTGACTAATCCAATCATGCTTCTAACTGTTTTGATCCTCTTTTGTTGCTCAGCTCTTGTTTTTCCACGTGTCCCTTTGGAGCCTATAGTTGTCCTTTGAATGCCAACTGCTACCTCTGTCATTTACTCCATCGTTAACTTATCCAAAACTCCCTTGGGTAACAACTCTGTGTAGCACCCCCTAAAATGGAACAAGGAGAGAAGGTAGCACTTGTAGGTAGCGCCACTGTGCTGCATATCTGCGCCAACATTTGTCCTCTGTTGCAATATTGAGTAGTGCCTGTAGGTAGCTCCCCTGTGTTGCGCTTGTGTGTAAACCTGCTCCCTGTTAAATATTATGTAGCGCTTGTATGCCAATTCTGCACTCTGTGAAATATTACATAGTGCCTTTACGTAGCACCACTTAAGCTGCGTCTGCATACGGGTTTGGGTAGCTATGCCAGAATGCATCATCTTTGACTCTTGAATGTCTACAGAGCAGTTTGTGTCCTTCCATGATGACAAAATCATTCTACTTAGGTGCCTTTACCACTGAGTGAATCTAGCACTTAGCAAAAGTTCAAAATTCATATAGCTAAATGCCTAGAAGCCTATATAGGTGGAAAAACTAGTATGTGCATATCAGTTAAACTTCCCAAAAAGGAACAATTCTCAAAAATGGGGTTTACCACTACCAACTACTTTGTCATTTTAACACTTAGCCTCATACTCTTTATGGTGGAAAGAGTACCTTCAATTGGCTCAACATATTTCTTCTTCCTAGCACTGACATGCTTCTTCTGTGTAGCTAAACTTTCCTTAGCTGCTAGTTTATCATTTTCAATGGAAGATTCTACCAACACCTGTAAATTTATTTGAGCTGCCTCATCTTGAAAGTGTCTAAGCTCTACCTTTATCTTCCTATTCTGAGATTGAAATATTATGTTCAGTCTGTAAAGATTCTTCAGCTATTTACGAAGAGGCAGAGACTTTCTCACTGTGAACCTTGCCAAGTCCAGGGTATAGTTATAGCCAATCATGAGCTCATTCATCTGAGCCAAATGGACCTTGTCTTCTTCTTTGAGATGAGCTATTTCTCTCCTTGCATCCCTAAGTTGCTTGATAAGTCTTTTGTAGGTTTGGCTGTCAGGAGGGACAGTGGCGTCCTCAGTCTTAATGGGCTTCTCCTCAGACCCCTCTTCCTCCTGCATGGGAAGTGTCTTGCCTGTCTCATCAGGTTCCTTGTTGACTCTACCTTTATTATTTCCTCTCTGCACAGGGGTTTCATCCTTTCTTACCATAGGCTTCTCAATGCTTCTCTCAAAGGTTTCATCTTTTGTTTTCAAGGGTATTTTAGAATCTTTCTCCTTTCCTTTTTGTACATGGGTTTCCTACTTGTCTTTAGTAGACTGCAAGCTATCTTTTATCCTCTTCTTGTGATCAAGGGTTTCATATTTCTCCCCCACATGCCCTTTAATTCTTTTTTATTTCTTCTTTAGAACAATGGCTTTTGGCAAAGGATGCTCTTGAAAAACCTCCTTATGGATTGATGACCTAGTGAAAGGTCTATTACCCTTGATTTGAACTGCTGGAGGAGGAGAGGGAAAGAGAATCTTCTTCCCTTTTTTAGATGTCACCTTGGTAGAAGACGAAACTTCTTCTAACCCTGGTGGAGGTGGTGGTGAGAAATCTCTGTGTGGAGAAGGACAAACTTCCTCCTCAGCTTCCCTGACCTGCTTGTTGATCTCTGAAACAGGGGCTCTGCCCTTTCTCTTCTTGTTGATCCCTTCTTTAGTACTGGTAGGTGATGAAGGACCTGGGATCTGTGATTGGGGAGTAGGTGTTGGTTCCATCTTGAAGTGAGAAGTAACCAAAAAATGCTCCTAGGAAATCTCTTTCTTTCCCAACTCTTCAGAGACAAGGATCCTGATAAGTCTAGAGTGGAAAAGACTAGAATCCACATCCTTAGATTTGTCTTGTACCCTATCTGACATTTTACCTATACTTATCAATAGGTAATAAGGAACATTCATCTGAACCTTACCAGTAAAATGTAACAACATCCTTATGTGGTAATGATACAGGGTGTTAAATCTCCCTTCACAACTAAAATATCTCTGTATGATTTTCAACATTCTGTCAAACTGGTCGATCAAATGATTCCTTGGCATACTCTTAGATAATTCGTTGGATCAATATTCAGGCTTGAAGAGATATTTAATGAAGGGTGAACTCAATACCATGGCCTTGAACCAATTTTCACCTAAATTGGGGATCCCTGTTGCAGCTGAGATGGAGGCTTCAGTTACCTCAAATTCCAAATCTCCAACTCTGGTTTTCTTGCCATCAAAATTTAATGCAAATTGTTTTTCTACTTATGGGTGGCTTCTTTGCATGTTCTGGCAGAAACAGAGGCATCCTGCTCTTCGAAACATCTCCCTTGCCATGCGTTCTGTGTCAAAAAGGCACATATCCACAGGTTTTGTTCGAACTATCTTTCCACCTTTGTGTGCTTTCTTCGACTGAGGGGTCTCCATGACTCAAAATGAGGGTTCTTAAGAGGCTTAAGGGATGCTATTGACCAGAAAGCTTCAATTGAGGTTTCAAATGCACAAAGATGGCCCTCCAAATTAGCAGTGCTTAATAAACGAGCTTGACTATGAGAAATGGACCTTCATACTTATATAGGCTTTCAAAGTGTAGACCGTGAATAGGTAATCCCAAAATGACTCTTTGTATAGGATGAAAGGAAGAAAATAATAATCAGAGAATGTTTGAGCAACACCTCTTCATAGCGCAATGCATACACAGAGGATAGGCTATTGCAGGCTCGCAAATTTCAAAGGCTATAACAAACAACAATAATCAGACCATGGACATGAGCGATGATGTTTACGGGTATGCAAATATGGATCCCTTATTACCTTGCAAGCTTAACAAACCAAAACCCGAGCACAAATCTCCTGTGAAAATTAATATGCAAAGGAGGTTGCACATGATACATGTGAAGTCGACATCTATTGAGATCCTCAGTGCGATCTTAGGATGAGATTGAGGAAACTTTGGCCCTGAAATCTCTCACAACATCGGATTTAGTTGACATGTGGTTTCTTGATCGGAACTAAAAAACTTACCTAGTGCAGCACTGCTAAACTTTTCAAATTTAGAAACTGTTACCAAGGATCATAAATGCAAGATCTTTTGAAAGCACTTCAACCGACTTCTGGCACTGAAAACAAGGGACATGGTATCAGTCATGGAAATCATGACTTGGAGTGGATGGATGATAAATGTGACAAGCGTTACGAAACTACCTGCTGAGTGGGCAGCGCTTCCAAATCAAAAAATGATTGGAAAGGTAAGTGGGGATGATGAGGCATGCATGTGAGGTCATGAGTGAGGATAGAGGTGTGTCACATCATCCTGATCATGGGAGGTATCAACCTAGGGATGAATCATGAGAGGGGACATAAAGAATAGACCATGAGCTAAAAAGGTTTTAAGGATCAAAAATCGAATTGAGGATCAACACATGAGCTATGACTCAAAGGTTTAGTCATCCAAAGGGGTCCTATCAAACATAACATTAAAGGGATGAGAAATTTATTTTAAAGAAAAAATAAGAATCTAAGGATTTTTTTAAAAATGATAAAAAAAAAATAAAAGACCCAAGGCGACTTGGTGTGATAACAAGTGCCACGTGTCATGACTGATGAGTGTGTCATGTGTCATAAATGATGTTTTCCACGTGCTTCAACACTTCTAGCTTCGGGAATTTTGGATTATGAGGCTTGAAGTTTTCCCAGAGTAGTACGGGCCCTGAGTGAAATGACAATCTTTCTTTACTTCAAGACTTCGGCTCTTCAGGACTTAGGTTCTTCGGGACTTTGGGTAATTCTTGTTCTAGTGCTTCGCAAACCTTCCAGAGAGATAAGTCTCCAAAGTGAAATATTTTCCTCCACGTGTCCTTGCTGATGGATGGTCCCAGGTTCACTTCAGGTAATTATTGTACTTTGTGGTTTCGCTCTTGATGTTAAACCCCATGCAATTTTTACACTTTGAATGCATGAAAACTATCGATATGATTTTCCTAATGGATCTCCATCGTCGAAAGTTAACCTATCTGTTCCCACAATTTGAGCCCGAAATTGACCGCTCTAGATTGCTGTGTTTATCCACAGGCATTTCCTATGCATACAAAGGCTTCATCGACCTGTTGTGAGCTCAATCAATGGAAAACATGATGACAAGAATTCTGAACCAAAGACGACATGTAATTATTCTTCAAGAAATAATACAAACGTAAATGCGCAAAGACTCAATCAAGAAAGAAATGAATAAGAACCAAGTCACTCAGTAATGGGAAACTGACTTAACCAGCCATAAGAGGAAAAATTGATGAAGGCATAGGGAAAAGAGAGAGGAGAGGCAGGGTTGAATACCTAGGTTACAGCATAACCAATGCACAAACAAACAATCGTAAGTTAGGTCCACTGTATGGGTAGGGTATAAAAGCCTAAAATATAGAAAGCATCGCTTCTCGTAGAGGTAAATGTACTAGAAAGACCCCCATATGCGAATATATACCTAGAAATATCTCTCACACCAAGAAGGTATTGGAGGGATATCTCCTTAGCCAACTTCACATGACCTCGTTCTTAACTACAGTGTGAGTAGAGCCTCCTGAGGTCACCAATTATACAATGGATTTCACCACTTCCTTAGTTATACACATATTTTTCATTTAATAGCCTTGGAGAAGTTTACTCACAAAATCCTATTCCAAGGCTCTTAATCTTAAGCTAGTTTGTGCACCTTGAAAAATAAAATTGTTTCTAATCAATTTTAAATTTATCAGTGTTACTTTTAGTGGATTTTTTTACTCAAAAGGTGTCATCGTTAAACTGATGATGTTATGACTCAGCAAGTAAAATAAATGAATATGAATATAATCCAAAGTCCTAAGTTCAATTCTCAATAAATGATAAGCTTTTAAAAATGCAACTTTCAATTCATTTCTGCAATTTCAAATAAGATGCAATATTTCCATTCATGTACTAAGATCAATGACAAGAACCCAAAAGATCAAATGCCAACAATGAAAAATGTATTTTTTTCTTCTGTATTTTCAATATAAGGAAATGAAAATGCAAGGACTAAACATCAACTTGATATATAGGCCCTATTGTAAGAAAAAAGAGACAAACCAATCAAGATATCAACAAGAAAAAACCCAGCCCAAGATGCAAGGACAACCAATGAAAAAGATGATGAGAAAGAGAAGACCATTCGAAAATTCAACCAAAGAAATGTTTCCTATCACTCTGAAGGCACTTAATAGTCATGACAGAGACATAAGAAGACTAAAAAACCATCAACACTTACACAACAAACATCAAACTCAACAATCAAGCAAAAAAATATGATGTAAGCGATTGTTCAGGAGAACACCACATATGTATGCTCCCTATAGAATGACAGTTCGTGTATGTGTGTGTCTGTCAAGGGAAAACCTGCGTATATGTATTAAAACACTGTCAGGTTAAGGATAAGGCCAAGAAAATCAGACTCAAAATGAATAGAGGTTGTCAAGCAACCAGACGAAAAAAAAAACTCAAGATAATCAAGAGAAATCAAAAGAGAAAAAACACTCCAAACCCTGAAAAGAAGAGTCTTTCCCCAGTATGGTCACCAATTTTGTTACAAGGAAAATAACTCTATAGCATGGGGTAAAACAAAACTGACAGAAATGACTACAGAAATCAACTCTAATCTCAAGTATGCTATATAAACAAACATGCTAACAAGACAAGATAAAGAACCTACCTCGTCTAGACGTTCGTTGAAGTCCACCATTGAGAACTTGACTCAAAGAAATACACCTGCAAATTGTCCTCAACAACCAAGATACATAATCATATGGTGATAATATATAAATTTAGCACATATAATAACATAATCCATCAATATTCATAACAAATACGCCCATGGAATAACAATTCAAATATTTTCAAGACATTAATTGGATGAGAAAAGAGTTTTTCTATTAAAATGTAATCAACAAAATTGTATGAATGACAAACTTTTGTGTTGACACTGTTATCCCCTAGCCTAGGGATAACTAAGGAGATTATGTCTCAAGACCCATAGGTCCTAGACATGGAGTACCAAGAGTCAAGTCGAATTGAGCATGGCCTTGGAGGACCCATTGTTTTCTTCTTCAGCGCCTCCACTTTGTTAGCAGTAACAACATCCATCGCATCGGCCTAGTCCTGCAACAGAAATGGGTCTTGCTCCATGAGGTAATGAGTTCGGGTATCATGGTATGTGTCACTCTAATTCTCAAAACAATTGAATATGTGCATTTAATTCCTTTTTCTTCTAACGTGTGCTTGGACCTTATTCCTTTCCACTTGACCACACCTGGGGGGAATGATAGGATGCCCTAGTAAGTTGGTTCCCATAGGGTTTTATTTTCCACTAGGGGGATTCATGAAAGGTAATCACTCGTTCCCACCATACTTACCATTTTTCATCTTTTTCCCACTCATCCATCCCATTACACTGGTCCAGGCATTGGGTTGGCCAAATATCTAAGGGTTGTACCATACCTTGTGGGAATAAGAGGATAAAGGCCTAAAGGGTAAAAGTAGCTAGAAAAAGATAAAATCCAAAAGAATGAAACCTTGATATGCTTCGCCTAGGGATCCCCAAGAAAGCAACAAAAAGATTCTCAACAAGAAACAGAGGGACAAATAAAAAATAATAAATCAAGACCTAGTTGGAGGATAGGGTGTCTCATCACGAGCCAACCTATTAAGTCCATGGGCACGTAGTGGTATGACACTACCAATAGTTGGTCACCATTCCAGGGTAGTGGCTCTTGGTGGCATAGCCAAGAGAAAGGGGGTATCATCATGAGCCATCCTTCTCATTTACGTGAAACGCTTGTGGGTAACATTGCCACCACTGGTCACCATGCCAAGGCAGTGTCCCCCAATTAGTCTCTTGAAAGAAAAAGAAATAAAGAATAAAAGATAAAAGGCATGAATGGGCTTGAAAACATTTTCATCCATGACAAGGTGTATCTCACCCTCTTCAGAGGCAACCACATGTAAGCCATGCATTTCCCTTCTATCACTGCACCCATTGCCGAGACATCCCCTACCACCTCATCCACTCACATGGCCTGGATTTGACTTCACCCGGGAACATCCCACATCCAATGAGAATTAACCCATTAAGAAATCCTAGCATCCCCTCCAAACTTGGCCTGTAGAATAGCATAACGTCATTGAGAACTTGTCTGGGTAAAGGGGGTTTCATGCACATGTTTAAATAATGTGATGGTTAGATGTGATTGACATTGCTATGATCCATGTGACTTATGAGCCTGTGGAGGGCGTATTTGTTTATGTTGCAAGGAGACACCCAATGGAAATGTACATATGGGGAGATGATTAGTTCGGACCTCCATAGGGATAAAATCCCACCAGATGGATGTTGAGACCTCAGCCAGGGGTAGAGACAGGTCAAGGGATTGCAACAGAAAGAGAGGAGGAAGTTCCACCAGGGACATCCTGGAAGACTTGGACCCAGGGGATTGTTCCTTTTTCACCATGATGTAGGCCTTGGAGGGCCCATGACAACACTTAGGTCACCCATGACATCACCCAACATTTTGGATGTTTTGGAGGCAGTTGTGTGCCAAATGACACGTGTGGCAGGATCCTAAGGCCCAAGGAGGCCTAACGTTTTGCTCAAGGAGGCCAACGTTTCCCAAAAAGGGCCTATCATCACCCTAAAAGGGCATGAATTCACCTTTACAAGTTGTTTTAGGGTTTAAATATGACATTTAATGTAAAAACTGGATATTATGTGTAACAAGCCATGTCAACCTTTTTTTACCTAATTCTGGTCATTAGTATTGTATAAATAAGGGTTTAAACCCTTGTATTATTCATCATCTTTCACTCACACTTGTGAGGACTGAAACTTGCACCCTACTTAGGGTTTCTTGGTTGAAATTTTAGGCGCACTTGTTGAGGAAGGCTAAATCTTGGAGTATTTTGACAAGTTTCTTGGTGGAAGTGTTCAACTAGGGTTTTTCTTGATTATTCTTGATGAATGTAAGTGATATTTCTGAAACTATTCTTAATTGAATGGTTATAGTCTTATTTATATTTCATTTACATTAAAGATTATGAAATTGCTTGATTAATCCCTAGGAAGACTAGCACATGTTATTGTCCTAGCTTCAAAATCCTTCACCTACTAGATCCTATGAAAAGGCCATTTTTCTTGAATCATTTGCTAAGGCCTTTCCATTGCAACACCTTATCACCCATTGCTTCATCTTAGTTGATTTTTCTTCATCATTGAGTTAAGGAGGGAGGAAATTCTACTAATGCCTAGGGTTACCTACACCTTAGTAGCTAGTTTCCCCTAGGGTTTGATAATTGGAGCCTTGGGTTACCAACACTCCAATATATCAATATCTCTTGTCCTTGACTCTCCTACTATCATTTTCTTCAACATTTTCTGCCACATCATTGACGCCATTTTCCCTAAAGCACTAGTCTATGTCCTCCTTTGAGTATTGATCAAGATAACCATCAAAACCTATTCTTCGAGATTTCTACTAACCATATCTAACCCTAGAATAACCTAACAAAACAAAGTGAATTAACAAATATTCTAGGATAAAATAGACTAACAAAACAAAGTAACCCTTTGTATATATCGTAGAGTAATGAAAAAAAGTGAATCAGATATTAAGTGAATTAACAAATA
>ML820216.1:5233-22624 GCA_009831015.1 Picea engelmannii
AATTATTTGTAGCAATCCAAAATTATTTTTGGATCAATCATCTTGAACGTATTTGGATAATAAAATCAAGCCATGATCAGATCCGTATCAAATATTTGATAATAGAAACCTGTGAAACAAAAAGAAACCTAAATTAATAACCTGAAAATTGTGAATAAAACAAAATCTAGAAAAATAAAAAATGAATGTAAACTAACTATAACTTATAAACAAACATTTTTTATAATTTGCTTTCAGATATAATCTAGAAGCTTCAAGTTAATGGAGAAAAAATATTAATTTTGGTTTTTTACAAAATCAAACAAATTATAGATAATTCTTTTATTATTATTATTTTGAAATGAGATGCAAAATGAAAAAAGAATTTAATTAATTAATATCACCAAATGATTTCATGAAAATGAGAAACCAACCAAGATATTATTTGATGAAGTATTGAACCCACTATTCAAAATAGTCAAACTTGCTAATGAGCAAAAGAAAGAACACATAATCATAATTTAAACGAAAGTAAACATTTGATAAAAATTAACGTTTTTGTTTAAATTGAGATTTTTATGCTCGTTTCTAATTTTTGACATATACTCTTGTAATGAATGTCTCATACTATAGTGAATGTCTTAAGTTTGTCTCAAATCAAGCCAAGGTATGGAACTATTTGAAAAGGTTGATTCTGTAACTCATTATAATTATCAAGATTCTAACGGGGGCCCTTTAAATTTTGTAAAAATATAGGGGGAGTTGTTGGGGCATGACAGGGTTCTACACTTTTGGGGTTGTCTGAAGCCCTACACATCTTCCAGGTGGATATTGGTGGCCTCTCACCTAATACACCTGGCTTATTTTGTATGTTTTCATATCAACACATCTTGTTTTACTTCCAGGGTCGTTTTGGAGCCCTAAACATTATTTTCTTGGTTCGCCACAGTCAAATTGTAGATGGAGTCAAAGTTTGATGGCGTAATGTGTATATCTCTAAAAGAAATTTCCAATGGGCTATCACACGCCTAAAACAGAGGTCGTATGCAAAAGTTATGACCCCAGGAAGTTGAGGTACCAACTTACCCATAGGGGCCCAAGTGACTTTTGGTGTTTCACCTCCTAGGGTTAGGTTTTTGGATGTCTATGGTTTTGGCATTCATTAGTAATATTAAAATGGCCTATGGAGCCTCATTGTAATCATTATGCTCAGACATATGCGCATACCATCTACATCTCTTCTTAGAGATAGCTACCACCATTTGAGCAAGTGTTTCAGTTCTGCAGTTTTACAGTTTCAGCCTATTTCATTTATTCAATAGAAGATATTGTTCACTGGATATTTGTGTTGTTATTCATATCTCTGTGTTTATTGTATTCAGTCTATTAATAAGTTCGATTCGCTCCTAAATTTGGATCAGTGGTATCAGAGTGGTATGCTCTTCATTTATTTTTCTTCGTGCATGTCCCCGACAAGATCTGGGTACAAGAAGTTGGGACTCGAACCAATCGAGTCGTTTTAATATCGGTCATGTCGAGCCCGACAAAAACCCACGGGAGACGAAAATAAAGATGATGGAGCAGGATATCCTTTTAAAATATTGCTCGAGGAATCCATTGCACGAAAAAGGAACGAAATGATGGACAACTTTGTGCAGATCCTTCGGAAGGGGAACGCCTCTTTCACTCACAGATGTGGATAAAGAAGGCTCCACTTCATTTCACTATCAATAGAAACAGTCAGAAGAACCTGATCTCAGCAGAGGTCATCAAGCAGTTGGACCTATCGATGACACCTCACCTACATCCCTACACCATTGATCGGCTTCACCAAGAGATCTTCGTGTCAGCCAACAATGTTCGCTGCCCTACAGCATCAAGTCCTTCAAAGATGGGGTATTGTGTGATATTGCTCCCCTTGAAGTTTGTGATGTTATTTTAGGACAACCATATTTGTGGAAGCGTCATGTTGTGTATGATTCTAGACCCCACAGTGTTATTATTACTTTGGGTAGACAATTGTATAGGATACCAGAGGTAGCGTCGCCTACCGCTATTTCTTTAATCTCTGCTAAGCAACGCAGTAAGGTCATTTCACAGACCGTGAAGTTTGTCTTATTTGTGATCCGTGATCAAAGTAAGCAGAAGGTCATTGCCACATCTATAGCCTCTACATAGACCCTCTCTTTTCAACAGAATAAAGTGGATGGGATTGTGGAAGAGTACAAAGACATCTTCTCCTAACCCACCGGGGTACCAACGCACTACCAAGTCAAGCATCCAATTTATCTAACTCCCAGTGCACCTCTACCTAATGGACCATTCTATCATCACTCGCTGATGGAAAATGATGAAATCAAGCATCATATCCAAGAGATTTTTCAAAAGGGGCACATCAAACCCAACTCCTCCCCTTGCAGAATCCCAATTTTATTGGTGCAGAAGGATGGGATATGGCGACTTTGAATTGATTACAGGGCCTTAAAAAAAATCACAGTCATAAACCGGTACCCAATTCCTAGGATTGGTGACCTTCTTGACCAACTCAAGGAGCAAAAGTTTTTTAGAAATATTGACCTAAAGTCTGGCTACCACCATGTTCCCATCGAACCATCTGATGTCTGGAAGATATCTCTCAAATCTAAAGAAGGTCTCTTCGAATGGTTGGTCATGCCCTTTGGCCTAAAAAATGCACCAGCCACTTTCATGAGGTTGATGGATGATGTATTGAGACCCTTCACCAATTCTTTTGTGGTGGTATATTTGAATCACATCCTCATATTCGACAAAACTTGGGAGGAGCACATGCAACATATTCAACAGGTTTTGAGCACTCTGTGGCGGCACAAGCTATATGCCAACTTGGAAAAGTGTTCCTTTGGAATGAATAGGGTCCAATACTTGGGCTACATTGTTGATGAGCATGGGTCACATGTCGATCTCGCTAAGATCCAAGTTATCCATGACTGGCCAACCCTGACCACACTAACCGAGCTTCGGAGCTTCTTGGGAATGGCCAATTTCTACCAATGGTTCATGCTGGGATTCTCCCATATTGCATGGGATCTCAGCCACGTGACCAAGGGCAGTGGAAGGGCAAATTTTGTGTGGGGGAAGGAACAACAACGAGCATTTGATGATCTGAAGAATCGCTTTTGCTCAGCTCCAGTACTCTCCTTTCTTGATCTGCAATAATCGTTCGAGATTGAGATTGACGCAACTGATTATGTTGTAGGTGTAGTTCTCACTCAGCATGGTCATCCAGTGGAATACCATAGTGAGACACTCTTAGATACTATCCAGAGATACCCCACCTAAGACAAGGAAATGTATTCCATTGTACAAGCCTGTCGTCAATGGAAACATTACATTCTGGGAAAGGAGATGATCATCCACACTGATCACAAGCCTCTACATTTCATACAAACACAGGGGAAGTTGCAAAACGAATGCCATCAGAAGTGGTCCACCTACCTACAGCAATTCCATCTAAAAATCAAGTATAAGATAGGGAGAAAAAATCATTTTGTTGACTGCCTCAGTCGACCTCCCGTAGTTGCACTCACCACTGTGCTCCATTCCTATGGACATGAGGCATCTGTGTGGCCCCAATTTTATCAGCAATATCTGGACTTCACCACCACCTATCAGCTCTTGGGTACATGCACGACTGTCACCGATTTTCACATTCAGGACAGGTTGTTATGCCATCTGGGGAATCTCTGTGTTCTTGCAAGAAAGCGTGCAAAGCTAATTTGGGAAGCCCACTACAGTTAGGTGGTAGGAAATTTTGGCGTGGAGAAAATTGTGATCGTTCTCCAGAAACATTTTTATTGGCCAAAACTTCGACAGGACGTCAGCAAGTATATAAAATCTTGCACTGTCTGTGCCATTTCCAAGCCATCCATCAAGAAGCAAGGCTTATACGCCTCTCTTCCTACCCCCGAGAAGCCTTGGGAATCCATCTCAATGGATTACATGTTTGGCCTTCTGTCCACCAAGCAAGGAAATGATTTTGTATTTGTGGTCATTGATTGGTTTTCAAAGATGGCCATCCTCACAGCCTGCAAGAAGAACATCACAGTGGTAGATACTTCCAAGCTCTTGTTTGAACGAGTGTGGGTCCATTTTGGGATACCACAGACCATCATCTATGACCGGGATAGTAGGTTCCTCGGCACATTTTGGTCGAGTCTCTAGTCACTGTTGGACACCAAGCTCACTAAATCCACCGCTTTCTACCCCCAAATAGACAGCCAAACTGAGGTCGTCAATCGGATGATTGTGCACATTCTGCGCATGTACAACTCTAAGCATTTGCGTACATGGGATGAGAGCCTCCTTGTAATCATTCTACTCATACATATGTGCGTAGAAGCCACATCTCTTCTCAGAGATAGCTACCACCATTCAAGCAAGTGCTTCAGTTCTGCAGTTTTACAGTTTCAACCTATTTCATTTATTCAATAGAAGATATAGTTTACTATATATATATGTGTGTGTGTGTTGTTCCTCATATCTCTGTGTTTATTGTATTCAGTCTGTTAATCAATTCATTACGCTCCTAAATATGGATCACTTGGAGAACCCAGCATTGTGACACTATACCCCCATGACCTCTCCTCACTCCCAAACCCACCATACCTCCTCCTCTCCTCTCTTCCATCTCTCACTCTCCCATACTTAAAAAAAAATCCTTGACCTCCATAAGTTCATTTTGTTTCACATGAGTGAAATGGGAATATTTACCATATAAAAATTATATTATCAATTACCACAATGCATGTGGGATTTAAGAGGCGAATTTTAATCAAGAGCCAAAAATTATCCACGAATTTGATGAACGGTTACTGAGCAACGACCTTCAAAAGTTCATAACTCAAGATCAGGGTGTTAGTTTTGGGAAAACCATACCTCATTGGAAAGGTAATTATATGAAGAATACAATGGTATAGGTTTCAGGGGATGAATTTGGACATAATTATCCCTTAAATTAAAAAATAAAAAATAAAAATAAATAAATAAATATGTAGTTATGTTTTCATGGTTTGCTGGTAAATTTGTTCGGAATCTCAACTTCCCAAGGTTATAACTTGAGATCCATAACTCCAAATTTCACTTAGGAGGACTCATTGGAAATTTTGAATGATGAATATTTCTCTTAGAATGGTTTCCATGGTTGATAAGTCACTTCTCATGCTCAGAAAATTAAAACACCGTCCACTTTTTAAAAGGTGATCAGCTTGAAATTTTGGAAATAAAAGTTAATCAAATGACTTATTAAAGATGAAATGGGTCCCACTTGGAGGCATGAATTTCAATCACATAAATTCATTAATGAGAATTCAATGAAGAATTAATTGAATCGAGCTACTCCAAAAGCAAGCATGTGGAAAATTCTAAAAAGACAAAACCCTAACTACTTCAAGAAGCATTGGGAGCATATTTTAAAAGAGATAAAACACCATGAAGGTAGAGGTAAAAAGATCATAATAGAAAGGGTTCAGCCATCAGTATGCAGCCAAGTTTTTGATCAGCAAATAAATATCTCCATTCTTCTTCTTCTTGTTCTTCTTCTTCTTCTTTTACACTAATTTTCCCAAGGCTTTATGCGTGTATTTTGAACTGAGTATAAGGTTGAGATTTTTTAGTGTCTTTCTTTATTTCTTCCAAGACTCTTTCTCTAAAAGATCATGGAGTATTTTGCAGTCATACATGTGACTGATAAATGTAAGCCAGGATTGTCTAAATGATTCATGCAGGTTCAATTCTTGCATTTGGCAAGCTTTATTTTTGAGCATTAGTCAATTGGTTTACTAAAATGTTTTGTATTGTTGAATATCTTTTATGAAACTCCACGAAGAACTACTTTGGGGTGTAACTTTAATGATTTATCAAACTTTGAGTTTATGAGCATGATATTTTTGAAGTACACCTATCATATTCACTTATGTTTTTAATGCAATACTCATTTAAAGTTATCTGAAATGATCAACACCATTTCACTCTTTTTCTTGTGAGAGGATATGGTTGCATATTTTTTTTGCATATGTTTCAGAAGGTTGTAATAATGAATTTGAGCATGTAAATATTTTGATTTTGAAGCCTTTCTTAATCTTTTTAATTGTTAAAGAAGTTACTTGGTCCATTTCCAAACAAATGTTGTATTCAAAGAGCAATATGGTTATCAAGAACCATTTTATGCATAAACTAAAGCAATAAAGATTTGGGGTTTGTTGTTTAGCATTCTCCCATTTGGCAGTCCAATCCAAGAACATCAAGCTACATATTTTGGACAATTACAGAAGAGTAACACCTCTATAAAAACGTAGGGGATTTTATCCTCGTGAGGTTGTTGTTGGGGTTGTGATCAATCTGAACATCAACAAGGAGTTAATCTAAAATTAAGGTATATGTTAACTATGCTTTCCCTTTGACTTTTCATTACCCGTATGATTCCTTTTATTCTCAAAGATTCATCCTACCTTATGTAAGCTCATTTTCAAAAATTTGGGTAAATGAGATGGAAAGGCCAAGCATAGCTTATCTATGTTCTAACCTTTCATTTTTTGCAACTTTATTTGGAGTATACAGTCCCAAAAACATAGTTGGCATCATTTTGGGTCATAAATAATGCATGTGTGAAGCTCATGTAGCTCACCTCAACCACCACCCTTTGTCATGCACAAGTGTTAATGTGCATGCCCGTATGGGTCAATGAAACCTTGTTTTGAACTATTATGGTAAATAAGAAGGAATATCGAAGTGATTCATTCACAACTCATTTGGATTTCCCCTCATTTCATTTATAATTTGTTACCTTGTTTTCCTTTTTGTTGGTAGCATATTCCTTGAATCCTTTTTTATCTGGCCATGGGCATTTCAATGTGTAGGTTTGGTGTTTGTTCTCCTACAATTTGAGAAATGTGTTGTAGCATGTTGGTTGCATGCACCATATGAAAAATCATGGTTGAAATCCACCCTTAATAGTGGAGTATGGGGCCATGACATGAATCATTTATGTTATTGATGTGTGGTCCCTCACCCAATTTGCATCATGGAGGGTAAATGATATCTTCTTGGTAGATTTCAAAACTTAAAATATACATATAAGTCATTTAGAACTATGTTGGGGCATTTATGACATAAAGGGGAGGTTATTCATTGTGTTTGGATGGTATTGGTAGCAAGGAGCTTCATATAGCACCCTTTTGGGAATTGTTTGAAAACTAGCTTTCACCATGCATGCATTTTCATTAAAGGATACATATGATTGGAATCCATTGGTGGCATATTTAGAGTCTTTTTTATGATATGTTTTGTATGCCCAACTTGGAGAGAAAGCTAATCTCACTATGTTAGATTTTTATTCATGATAAATTATGTATGCAGCATGTAGAAAGTTTGTTTCATTATTGTTCATGACGTTACAATCAGATCGAAAGCAGTCATAGATGGTGAGATCTCTTAAGCTTGTGTAATCCTCATTGGTTTTCTTATGTACTAAAGCATAGTATGTTACAATCATGAACCTGGGGCTTGTTTAGATTTTCACTGTGAAAAAATTCCATGAACAAGGAATAGAGTATTTGTAAAGTGTTGCTACATTATTTGCAAGCATCCTTAGCCCCAATTAAATCACTATGGCATCACGGACCTTGCTCCACTGCTAACAGTGCATCCAAAACATCGATGAATATTGTCTACATCACCTCACACTAGTTTAACTTCCTTTCCTTACCTTCGGTTTTTAATATGTTGCTTAGCAATTCATGGGTAGGGGAAGAAGCGACCATTTATAGGTTAGATGGGGTTGATTTCCTTCTATTGACATTTATTAATATTATCAACATTTTTGTATTCAAAATGTCCCATTTAAATTTCATCCCTAGACTTCAAGAAAGCATTGTAGCTATTAACTAGAGAGTCAAGTGATATGTTTTAACTTTGGAGACTCCATTGGGCCTTGTTGAAGGTTAAAAATTGCATAAGGAGGAAAAACACACTAGTTGGGAGGATGTAGAAGTGGTGCAAGATGGAAAGTGATGCATTTCTCCATGTGGGGATTTATGAGACCCAGTCATGAACTAAAAAATACATGGAAAACAAATGCACTAGTTAGGTAGCCAAGGAAACAAAACGAGTCCATGATGCATTTTTCCCTTAGGGACTTAGTTGGATCTGCACACAAGCCAAAAATGCACCAAAAGGCCAAAACACACTAGTTTGGCAATCGAGGAAGAGAACCAAACAATTTAGTGACATGCTTTGCCTTGGGGTAGCCCCTATGGGCCCTAAGTAAACTAAAAAATATATTAGTTGCAAAAATGTGGCTGCAACAATTAAGCAAGGAGGGAACCAACTTTTTTCCCTCATGGAATTTATCTAACTTGATGGTGCACATCCCCTATCTCCCCCCCAAACAATAAAGGTGATATTGGGTGCCAAGATCTCGACCATAGATCTTATCTCACCAATGTTTAGGCTCATCCATGCTTCTATATGATTAGAATAAGCCTCCACTATTGTACATGTTGATTTACACATCATTTTTATGTGCTAACATGTTTTTATTGAGTGTTGTAGGAAAGAGAGTTGTCCAAAACTGACATGAAACATTTGGTGATGGATGAGTAAATTTTGAGCTTGGAATCATGTTCCTTGTGCTCAATTACTTATAAAATCACTAGTCACGAGGCATAAATGATTGCTGATTCATGGTTGTTATGTTTCATTTGAAGATGATGATAATTTTAATTAAAAAATGGGTTTTTAATGTGGAAATTTCTTAGAATTTAAAATTGAATGCAAAACAAAATTTCACCTTAAACTTAGAAGGTTTCTCAGATCTTATCCCATGTGAAATTTCAACCTTAGGACTACTATAAAACAAGGTACAAAACAACAGTGGAAAGAATACAATATTTCACTTACAAACAACCCAAACTCCCTAGAAATTCAAGGAAAAAAGATACCAAACCAAAGGGATAAATTTCAACCCTTTTAGTGCAACTTATCAACCAATAACCATATCTTAAAAATACTCTTTTACAATAGTAGTAACAACAATAGTACATCAATAGTTTGACAACCGTAAAATTGTCCCCTCATATTCTTCACTTAGATGTCAAATCACTTAGCAATTATCCTTTTTACTTATGTCGAATCAACAAGACATGTATGATTGTAAATAATAATGCATAGAGAAGATATATAGCTAAAAATAAAATATGGAAATTGTACAAGTTTTGGACAACTATAAACTTCATTCATATGCTTAAGATGAAGTACATGTACATACCACAACCTTCTATCAAGGCTAGTATAAATCTTCCCTGCTCTCCAAAATCTAAATAAGGAAAATCAACAAACCCCTAGCAACCAAGAAGATCCAATGTGCAAGAATCACTCCAACATATCCTCCAAGGAGAGAGAGAGAGAGAGAGAGAGAGAGAGAGAGAGAGAGAGAGAGATCATGTGAAGCCTCTTGAGGGAGAGGGAGATCGTGTGAAGACTCTATAGAGAGAGAGAGAGAGAGGGAGAGAGAGAGCATGTGAAGCCTCTTGAGGGAGAGGGAGAGCATGTGAAGACTCTAGAGAGAGAGGGAGGCTAATGCACACTCTTCTCTAGGTCACATCCCATCACAAGAGTGAATGAACATATATTAAAGGAAAGACTCTCTCCTTCCTCTATTTATATGAGAGTTAAGGGAGGCCAACAATAAAATGTGGGCCTTATCACTCACAAGCAATCTACAATGAGCATTTTTAGGCTAACACAAGTGAGACACTAGACTCTAAAGTACATGTGTCATGCTCCAAGGTGATATCATGCATAATAATGGCTCCAAGGTGATGTAGCTACACAAGGCAAGTCCACATACCTCCATCATAGGCCTCCACAGATATTGGACATGCATTTTGGAAATAATATACATAAAAATTACTAAGTGTACAAGAAGTGCACATATGTTGTGAGTGGGAAATCCCTCTATGGACTAGCACTTAGGGTTTTATCATGCATGCAGAAAAGACCTAAAGATTCCTACTTTCTACCATCATCCCGAACCTAATCCCCATTATTCTTAATAAAATACGTAGTTAAGAAGATCAAGTGAGCATACCTTCTTTCGGGCGTTTGATGTCGATCCTTCTTCATGTTTGATTGTTCTTTTACTACAGCTCTCCTCCCAAGGCTGACCTGCATTCACACAAGAAAAACAAAGAACTCCACATGCATTTGATATATAGATTAATGGGTTAGAGATTTAATCAACATGTATGCAATAAACCATGAAAACCTCATATGGTGGGACGAGAAAAGTACTTCTTTATTATTAACTTCAACAAATCAACTTACAATGGTGAAGTCAGCCACTGCTCCACGAACCTGGTCCTAGGCTCCTCTTCAACTGTCCTCCAACTTCTTTTCTCTATATTTCTCTTTGCATAAGGAAGGCTAAAGGTTGGGACAAAGGGAATGTGCAATCGGGTATAGTTTCTTTACTATGATTCTCCTCTTCCAAATGGGACCCCTAACCCTTCTTTTATAGGCTAGAAGAAGCTAGGTATTTGGTCGAACCCTCGGCCATGCATGGCCGAAAGGTTTAGTTAACTCACCCAAATCTGTGTTATGTCAACAACTTTCCTTTTTTCATGCTTTTGTAGGTACACATGGGTTGTCTTGGGTCATCTGGCGTGTACATGTGTGCAGTAATGGAGCAGGGCACGTGGGACTTTATAAAAGGGGTTTTTAAGAAGAGTTGTTCAGCAGTGTTTTGGAAAAGAAGGAATCTGAGATGGCCTGATGCCAGGTAAGCATGTCTGGTGAAAATTAGGGTTATAACAGATTCCCCCTAATGTGTGAGGTCAGAAGAGCATCTGATGGCCGAAATACATTAACAATCTTCAGCGATGTGTCGAACAAGTGAGCCAAGGGACCAAAAATCAGGAGGTGTCGTTTGCAAAATAATAATTGTCTCACCGAGGTGGGCATACCCATGCTCGGGATAAAATAAAATCATGGCTACCAATCAAATACATTGTAGATCCATGTCATATAACTATATAAAGTGTAGCCGCGAGCAATACACAGCGAAGCTACATCTCGAAATCAAAAAGATATATGTGTAGAGTATCCATCTTCTAGAAGTTGATAAGGCCTGGTGGTTGGAGATGAGGTCTTCAGAGCTCGAGCAACAACTTCAAAATCTTCAAAACTTGGGTAGGAGTGTAATATGAGTGTACGACTTCACTACCCAGAGGTCTTCGACGGCTCATCGATCATGGACTAGAGAATCTTGATGATCAAACTGAAGGCTTCATTGATTTCAAACAAAGACTTGATTGGACGTTCAGGATGGTCGGGCATGAGGGAAAGAGAAAAACTGCAGAGGGGCCGACTCAGGCTTGCTAAAAACTTCCCTTGGACGATAGCATGACAAATGATGAAACTCAGGCAGCATGGCATTAACATAAGTTTACGAAGCAGGAGGCAACACAAACTCTCCATATCTTTGGAAGAATAACCAAACAGAGGAGGACACGACTCTATGTAGCGAGAAATAGATTCCTAAGGTCGTATTAAATCCCATAGTTTGATGAACAAACAAACAGATGTGCTTTATCCAAGGGCGACTCATTATGCTACCAATAAAGAAAATACTTTTCCCTTCCTCTTTTTGGGGTATATTTGGTCTTTTTTGTCTTTTTCAATAATTTTGGAAAAAGAATAAAAGAATGTTACGTTACAAAGGAGGATCGAGTGTCACAAACATACTAGTTCCAAGCACGTGGAACACATGGATGCTCGGGGAAAAGGGACATATGTAAGAAAAGGACACTCGGGAAAAATCCTCCAGGGGCCAAAGGTTTCAAGACGCAGAGGCAAAGTGCTTCAGGGCTTGCATATAAGGTATGCTTCAGATGGTTCAGTTGAGAGAAACATGGAGCCAGCATTAGACCAAAGACGTTGGTATGCGAATGCGATTAATAAAGCACACAATGGTAATGTCCTTTCATGTGAGTTTAACGAGCCCAAAGAGGGTAAGCTTAGCGGTTTTTCATATTTAGAGAGTCTAAAAAATGTAAAAGGAGACTCTATTGAGGTACCTTCTTCGAAGGTAGTCTAGTCGGTTCAAAAAAGGGGTAAACTAGCACCGAAAAGACGTTTATTCAAAACCATTTTAACGAGTGTGATAAAGACAAGATCACTCGGCCAATTTTTCATTTTTAAGGAGTCTGAAAAAAGATTAACTATGGACTATGTCAGGAATGTTCTTCTGGACCATTTTAATGAGTGTGAAAGAATAAGGTCACTCAGCGATCTTTTCAATTTTAGGGAGTCTTCTCAGTTTATCTGGATGAGATCGAAACGCATAAATGTAGTCTCATCGGATGTTGCTTTCAGATCTCAAAGTGAGCTTGAAAAACAACAAAGTTATCTCATGATCGACACTTTGTGGGTCGATGTTGGGTATCTCCTCAGGGGAGCAGTATGCTCCGACGAAATCATTGTCTACGATGCCAGGGGTTCAGGAGAGATTTATAGGTATTGTTTCAGCGATACTTGCCATATTACCCTCGGCATAAACAGCACAAGTAGCCAAGGGATTGATAGGACAAGACCTATCTCCAATCATAGTCAATGTGAATTCCCCTACTTCAATTCGGCTTAACTCTGGGAGGAAGTATGATCTGTGATGAAGATCATCCCAGGGTTTGTCCGAACTAGTCATTGCTTCAATTACTGCTTCGTCGGAGGGCAAGACCAAGTCTAATGAATCGGTGTCAGCGAGAGAACCTTGAGCCCAAATAGGCTCTAGAAGCGGACCTAACTCTTGTGCAGGAGTTGGATCTGTGTTGGTTGAAGCTTGTCGGACTAAAGAGTACACTACTTCAACTGTGGACAAGGGCATGGACATGCCCGGGTGCCCTGTCCCATCCATCGTGGTCGATGGGGAAGGAAGTATCCACGGATCCTTGAAGTAAGTCATGTGAAACGACGAAACTTGGAAAATCTCACCCTTATGGTGGTCGGATATGAACTTGACATCGCCTTGAGGGGGCGGGTAATCAAAGGTACCCATCAAAGATGGGCACAAACCAACCCCTACGTTGACTATGCCTGGTTGGGTATTATCAATCATCAGGACTGCAGACACCCCCAATGAAGGGTCAGGTCTAGAGAAAGACAATTGATCAATGGTCACAATCTGGTCTTCATGTGGAAACAACAAGACCCAAAAAACTGTAGCAACCACTGCTTGCATGGCATAAGTCCAACTCCTTCCTAACAAGAGATTGTAGTTGAGGGACGTGTCGACTACTTCTACCTCGACGCACACAGTCTTCCCTCCTAACTGCACAGGGGAAGAGGGAATGATACCATGTGGTCGGAACGAACGACCATCGAAAGAAGTGAGAAGAGTAGGTGATGGAGACAAAACGGGTTGGCCAATGGCCTTCCAGCATGCCAACGACATAACGCATGTTGAGGCACCCTCATAAACCACCGTGTGGAAAATATTTCAAGTAAAAGTTTTTGTAGGGTGAGCCACTACTATCTGAAACGCTACGTGGTAAGGCAGACGAGGTTTTAAGTCGGTTGTATCTAGCATGATGGTACCCAAATTACAAGTCTCGGTAGATCCTAAAGCAGTTAACAAAGCTTTCCTCTGGGAAGGGAAGTTTTGGAGGACGTCCAAAGAGGACATCGCATAAGGGGTTTGAGACAAATCCTCCACCACAGAATAGTTATGGGCAGCCCTTGCATTTGGGTTGTGAGAAGATTTTTTTAACGCACCTTTTGGGATGTGTTTCATTGTTTTGCCCAAAGTCTTCTCAATCTGTAGAGGAAGAGATGGGAGTTTGGCTTCTTTTCCCTTCTCAGAAGTGCTTGGTTTATTGTAGTCATGTGCTCTAGTTGATATAAAGCATCACCCTTCATCATATACACATTCACGGATGCGGTATTTTTCGAAGACAAAGGGGATCCTTGACTGCCCCCTTCCGCGCTTGTAGAGGCTTGGGTTAGGTTTTGCCCATGCTGAAATGGATTGGTTAACACAGCAGGTTGTTGCTGTGTCACAAACTTTTGGGCCTCTACAAGCCAAGGACATTGGTGGGTAGGGTGGTCTTCTGCGCACAGGTTGCACGGATACCTCCCCTTATGTTTTTCAGTGTTTCCCCCACCAGCATTATTAGTGGGTTTCTTATCCCCCTTACCCTTCTTTTGTTGTTTTTTATTTCCTTCAGGTTGTTGGGTGGCCTTTGGATTTGTCGATTGCATTGTGTGTACATCCAACGTTTTAGTAGGGGGAGCAGCCAAAGCAGTAGTTTGGATGGACGTTATGTGTTGTATAGACAATTGCTTCGTCAGTTTCTCAACGGGCTTTGTTTGTGCTGAACCAGCAATACCATCAGCATGTGGTCCAGATCTCTGTCTGGTTTTATCAAGTATTGAGCGTGGCGCATCTGGAAATATCTCGTATAATAAACCGGACTTAGAATAGATTAGCTCAAGCTATTGAGCTCTCATGATGGTGTCCTCTTCAGAAAAAACTCCCGACGTCGCGACATCTTTAGATAACTATGGGACCAAAGACTTAGGGAACCGCTCAAGCAGGAATGTTGGTGGGACTGGCACCTTAATTAAACTCTTATGGTGTCTCCATTCTTGGATGTGATCAGAGATATGGTTTGCTTTTGTCTGTGCGAAATTGGCCAGAAATTTTGTGCCAGCGTTGTATCTCACAGGTAATTGGAAATGTTTTAGGAAATCCATTGCCAAATCGCCGAAGGAAGAGTATCTTGAGTGGTCGATCTCAATGTACCATTCCACGCTCCCAATGAGAGTACGTTGAAACAATTGCAATTGTATGGAGTCATCTTTCAACGAGTTAGATGAGCACCAAATATGGAAGGTGGTCACATGATCTCTTGGATCTTCATTAGGCTTGGCTTCAAACTTTGGTATGTATGAAGGAAACATCGTCGGCATAGGGGGCCAATGCGGATCGTGACATATAGGGTCATTCAACAACCTTGTCAAGTCTGGAAAATGCAAGGTTTCCAGGAAAGGTAGTTTGGGTTGTTGGTGATAACCTGGGAAAAAGGGACCTGGAGTTTGACTGGCACCAAGGTGCCAGGAAAACTTCGGTTGTTGGCCTGGGTTCTGGTAAAAACCATGGCCATGACCAGTGTACGAATTCTATGAATGAGGAGACATCATCGACTAATTCCCAAAATAGGACGTAGATGGTTGGGCATGCATTATATTTGGAGGACTTTGGGAAGGGTTGCCCCATGCCGATCCCGTGGGGATAGGCATAGTACCTTGTTCAAGGTTCCAATGGTTGTGAAAATAATTTCCCCAGATCGACATTCCTGACGAGGGAGCAGATCCCTGCCAAGAATTCCAAGGCCCTGATGTGGAAGAAGTTCCTGGGTTTGCCCCCTGTGCAGGAATAGTACCCTGCATAGGAATAGGTTGTCTGAAACCAGGATTTCCCCCAGTTGGGAAAGCAATTGATGAGAAGGCATTGTTACCAAAGGCATTGAACAAAGAGAACAGTGTTGAACCTACCAACATATTATGCGAAGGTGGTCCTTGACTCTCTGCTCCAAATAAACTATGGTGTGCAGGTGGCACGGCGGATGGCTGGTGCGTGCCACCGAGCGAAGGGGACAAAGGAGGTATATGACCTCTCCCGTAAAGGAAAGTGTTAAAAGGAGCTGAAGTGCCCCCCATGTGGCCTTGCAGAGGAGCGTTAGAGCTCCCTGCCCCTAGACCTAAATTCTGTGAAGTGGAGTAGAAAAGTAAAGGACTTGTACGTGAGCTAGGCATCTCGTATGAGAACAGAGGGCCTGTCACACTAGGTGTGAAAGGGGTTGTGGCCGCCGCCATAGACGGGATCAGACCACTGTGCAAGGTAGAGGTGGTCGAGACCATGGTAGCTCGAACTGGTGACGATGGGTTAGGAGGTGGAAAATCTCCTGTGGTGACAACCATAGTGGGAATTGAATAATTCCCAGAAGGAGTGACAGCATTTGTTTCCATTGATGTGTGTGACACTGTCTGGCACTTGTAAGGGTGAAATAGTATGATGATGGGTGTCGAAAGATCAGTGGTTATAGTTTCAGATGGACCAATATCTTTCGCTCCAGAGTCTAAAATGGTCATGTCCTCCAAATGTTGGTTGGGCACAATTTCTTGTGACCCAGTCGCTTCAAAAGACCCTTGTTGGTCTAGCTTTCACCTTAGTGGTGGCGGGGGTGGCTCCAGTGTAACCGACGACAAGCCCAAAAGCCTTCATGACCGGCAGAGCTCGTGATCCTCCATTGTGTGAGAAGATCAAAGACACTCTAGGGCTTTCTATTCGTTCAAAAAACAACACACATTAAAAAAGTCCCTACAAGATAAAACAAGCAATGACTAAAGTAATTGGAAGAACAGTTACAACAACCAACACTAGAGAAACTTACCAGTGCAAGTGTAAATCGAACATGGAAGCACCCTTCGGGTATACTCTGCAAAGTATGGCCCGATGTTTGTCCTAGGTACCATGGTATACCCCCGCAGTCACCTATGTATGTCTCCAAAAGATAAGCAACTAGGTTGTCAGCACGCGAACAGTCACCAGGCGGGTACAGTCGAAAGTCAGGTAGACCAAAATGAGCAGGGTATCGAGCATGAAACCTGTCAAGGTTATCAAAGGCAAGTGGTCTGGAAGACAACTGAGGACCTCGAACAGATTTGAGACCCACAAAGCTCCGTCGCAAATGCAATCGACAGAATCCCAAGACAAGCCCTCTATATGTGTTCTCCACTACGATGGTCCAGCTTTGGAGGGGTTATCTCCACTACCTTTCTACACATGACCTTGTGTTTAGCCCCTGTGTTAGAAGGGGGTCCCGGATAAATTTCACGATACTGGACTTTGACACTCCCTAACTCAGACTCCAATGTTTGATTTTAATGGCCTTGAAGAATTTCCTCTCCAACCTAATTCAAGGCCCTAATCCTAAACTAGTTGGTTGACCCTATAAACATAAAAAGTCTAATGAATTTTAGATTTAGCGTTAATTTTTATGGCTTGTATTAAGTCAAAGGTTATGAAAGTGAAACTAGTGATGTTTGAAAGACGAAAGCAAAAATAAACAAAAAACTGAAAAAAAAAACCTTCACTTAACTCAAAGCTTAAACAACTTTTCAAACTTAAAAATTTTCTAAGATCTTTAAACAGCAAACTCAAAGAAAGATTTCACTCGACTACGAGCTACTTATGATCTAAGTAAATCGTCAAGAACTTATGAAAGAAAATACTTTTCCCTGGCTACTAATGCAAAACAACACTTTTTAACCAAACAAAGAAAATAAAAGATCTTTTTTTTTTTTTTTTTTGAATGCTCA
>ML820216.1:22839-77495 GCA_009831015.1 Picea engelmannii
ACACACAAGCAAATTAAAATTGGACTCTCACACTTGTCTAAAAACCCTATAAAAGAAAATTTTGAGGAAAACTTCTAAATGAAAAAGAAAGTTATTGTTGTGATCAAACCTAAGTTACTGACCGCTATGACAGAGACCCAAAATCCTAAGAGGTATAACTCTTGTCACATGAAAGGATGATTGTCTCACCTTCAACAAAACTTCTCTCCACAAGCACACTACTGACAGTTCAACAGCAAGCATGTGCATGTGAGTTGTGTAAAGTCAGAGCATGTGTACACACGTGCTGGCCCTATATAGGCCGCGTGTATATCTGAAACTCTGAGAAAAATGAAAATCCAAGCAATCCAGCCGAGGTAGAGACTACTGGTACTGAGAACCAGAATCTCTTGAAGACTCAGACACTTACTTTCACAGAAAAAGGAAAACAATTCAAGGAAAACTTCATATAACAAACCAGTCTGAGGTGAAACCTAAGCTATAGACTGCAGACAACAAATACTAGAAAGAGTTCCAGAAAACCCCTGAGAAGGACTACTTCTGACAGGGAAGAGGATGACTGCCTCTCTAAAAGAATTTTTTTGGAATCATACATGCGACTGACACTTCCTTAGCTAGCGTGTACACGCGGGCTGTGAGAATGTAGGGCATGGGTACACGCGTTCTGACCTTATATAGGCCGAGTGTACCTCTGTGGGTCTCGGAAAAAAAAATACAGTTAAGAAAAGAAACAAAGGTAACTGGTATGGAAGACCAGAATCTCTGTGAGCTCAGACTTTTGCATAAACTTAAAAACAGTAAATGAAACGAGTTTTTAAAAATACCCAAAAAATATTCCCAAAAACTCTAGATAATCCCCAGTATGGTCGCCAATTCTGTTGTGAGTGGGAAATCCCTCTACGGACTAGCACTTAGGGTTTTATCATGCATGTAGAAAAGACCTAAAGATTCCTACTTTCTACCGTCGTCCTGGACCTAATCCCCATTATTCTTAAGCAAATACGTAGGTAAGAAGATCAAGTGAGCATACCTTATTTCGGGCGTTTGATGTTGATCCTTCTTCACGCTTGATCTCTCTTTGACTGTAGCTCTCCTCCCAAGGCTGACCTGCATTCACACAAGACAAACAAAGAACTCCACATGCATTTTATAAATAGATTAATGGGTTAGATATTTAATCAACATGTATGCAATAAACCATGAAAACCTCATATGATGGGATGGGAAAAGTACTTCTTTATTATTAACTTCAACAAATCAACTTACAATGGTGAAGTCGATCACTGCTCCACGAACCTGGTCCTGGGATCCTCTTCAACTTTCCTCCAACTTATTTTCTCTATATTTCTCTTTGCACAAGGAAAGTTAAAGGTTGGGACAAAGGGAATGTGCAATCGAGTAGAGTTTCTTTACTATGATTATCCTCTTCCAAATGGGACCCCTAACCCTTCTTTTATAGGCTAGAAGAAGCTAGGTATTTGGTCGAACCCTCGACCATGCATGGCCGAAAGGTTTAGTTAACTCACCCAAAGTTGTGTGTTCCGTCGGCAACTTTCTTTTTTTCGTGCTTTTGTAGGTACACGCGGGTTGTCTTGGGTGAACTAGAGTATACACACGTGCAGTAATGGAGCAGGGCATGTGGGACTTTATAAAAGGGGTTTTTAAGAAGAGTTGTTCAACAGTGTTTTGGCAAAGAAGGAATCTGAGATGGCCTGATGCCAGGTAAGCATGTCTGGTGCAAATTAGGGTTATAACAACATAAGAATAAGGAAGACTCGGGAGTGCGTAGTTGAGGCACAATCAGGAAGATAGTGGGCAGAGAGAAGAATAAAACAAAGGAATAAAGAGGGAGAAGAAAGTGAGCAAAAAGGAATGATGACAGCCCGACGTGCTAAAGATAGAAGGACGCGCAAAAGTAGGAAGAACAACGGTCAGAGTGTAAAAGCAGCATGCAAACAAAAAAGCAGGTGAAAGCAACCCAAACAAAAAGTTAACTTGAGTTATCATGTATTGTAATAGGGTTTTTTGGGATGAACAAAGTAGGGTTTTAAGCCCTAGAATGTATGTATAAATATGTAATGGGTTGGGAGAATAGGGGTTCTTCTGCTAGTTTTTTTTATGGTTCTTCTCGAACGGTACTATGAATTCTATTCATTTATGTCATGTTTTTTTGAAGAAGAAGAGTGATAGGATAGGCTTATAAGATGAGAATATATATCTCAATGCTAAGGAGATGATGCAGAGAGAAAGAGAGAGAGGCTTGCACTACAAAGCGAATAGAATAGGAGAAAGGAAAGACAACCATGATGTATCTTTGTAAGCACAATGCACAAGCCTGAAGAAATTACCAAACGCATAATAAAGAAGCCAATCGTTGTGGACATAGCCCGGAGTCAATTGAACCACATTAACTGATGTGTTGAATGTCTTTTGCGTGATTGTTCATGGATTTTTTCTGGATGCTTATTAGATTAGAATTATCTTATGTGTAATCATTGCACAATTATAACGATTGTTATTGTAATGGGTTATGTTGTAATCTAGAATATAATGGTAATATGAATCAGAACTCACTAAATAGATCACGAAGAATAAAAACATATTTACGCACACATAACCAATAAGTAAGAATGAATAGAATGGTCACCTCCCATTCCCTAACTACTGTAGAAACCTAATTCTTGTAGTCCCAACAGATACCTCAGGCGATACTTCATCTACCCATGTAGGTGATGTCAAAAGGGTTGGTGTCTAAAGGGTTTTATTTCTCAAATATAACTCAAATATAGGGTCTTACAACCATGCATAGCACCAATAAATGGTTCCATTGTTGTGACCCGTACTTTGTGATTGAGGGAATGTTTTGGAGGCTGACTAAGAAAGAGATATCATAATGGTTGGAAAGGAAGGAATGATATTTTTCTCAACAAGAGAATAGAAACCCTCGGATAAGTAACAAACAATGGATGCAAAAGTATGTGTACATAGAACTGCATGAATTTTTTTTGGCAAATTTACAATTATCTTGACAGAGTGATTAGAAATATTAGTGGAGAATATTGGAAGGTATCGAACTGCAGCGTCGAGGAATTGGACTCCTAAGTTGGTAAGACAGTTGAATTCAGTAAGTAATCCAACTACTCGCGCAGTTGATTTCTGGTTGGATAGCATATTAGGAGGCTACATTACAGAATTTGCAGTAGATTGTACCCAATCATACAGTGTTGCAGAAATGGACCTTTTCAAAGGTCCGCGTGGAAGGTTCATGAAATCATTAAGTACATGGATAAATATGATGTTGTGTGAAAAGTGCATGATGACGATGGAATCTTACTACTAGAGGGTTCTCTCACATAGGGGAACCACGGGATGACAAGAGGATAGTCTAAGAACAGGAGAGAATGAAGGAAGCGATGAAGAAGGAAAGGAGGGACTAAGGATGCAAAGGACTAAAGAGGGTATACCAGAGGAAGAATATGAGTTTGGCATATTGCATGGAGGAAGGATAAATATTGGGGTTGAGAAAGGAGAGTCGCGCGGTGAGACAGAGGGGAGAGAACCTTGGGCAATATTCCAAATCATGGAAGTATCGCATATAAGAGGAGAGGAAGAGGAATCTCGGTCTAGTCCTATAATAGAAGAGACATTAATTCCTACTCAGACTGGATCCTGTGTCGAATCCAAGACCCCATGTGTGTCACCGTAATAAGATATAACAATTGAAGACTTATCAAAAGAATTTATAGTTAGTACATGAGGACACAATGGTAGAAATCAAAGCAGTGGAAGTAGTGCACAGAGTCAAAGTCAACCAGCATCACCAAGAGGAGTGTTGGCTCAGGGGCAAACCCGGGGTTCATCTCTAACAGTGCACCAACAAGTCCTAACTATTGGCCCTTTCGACAACACCTGCGAAGCCAATGCAGTCTCACCTGAAGTAGCAATAGGGGGTTGCAGGACACAGGTGTCTACAACCAGAGGAAATGCAAGTGGATCCAAGGCAACTGCACCAGCAACCTAGTTATTCTTTCCAAGCATAAACCTACTTCGCACAGTTATATTCGATATCTAACATAATAATGCAATAACGGAATAATAGAAGGCAAAAGAACACAATATCAACCATAGAGACACAAAATATACGTGGTTCACCCTCTCCCTAGGGCTACATCCATAGAACTGTGTTTCTTGATATTATATGAAAACATACAATTATATATGCATTCTTAGCTTGCATATCTCTCTCTCCTTCTCTTCTTCTCTCCCTTCTCTGTGCACCCAGCTTCAAGGTTGATCTTCGCACCCAGCTGAAGATCTTACAATACCAGAAGGCTCTCATGCTCAGCACTTCTCTCTCACACAGCGATAATCACTCAATCACAACAATAACGATGAACTCTGAACAAACTTAGCACCAACCCATCCCAGGTCCTCTAGACCTTTATTTATACATTAAAATGACTCTTCGACAACCCTTAGGTCGAAACCTAGGTGTCAAAACCCTAAATACAAAAACCTTAGGTGTATAAAACCCTAGGTCAACTTGACCCGCATTTTCAAGGCTTCGCCAACATGTCTTTTCCTTCTTTCCCACGAGGTGATCCAAAGCATCCATTGGTGGAATTTTTCGCTTGCTGAGTTGTCCACAATCCATCTTCCTTATTGATCTATTCTCCTCGATCTTCTCATCCAACGGACCATTTTCCCTTACTTCTCTCCTTCTTTTCTGCTCCTTTGGCCACTTCAACCCATTCTCAGTCAATGTGTCTTCCGCGTAGTTTGGGCTTCTTCTTTTCTTTTCCTTTTTCTTCACTTTCTTTATTAATCCATACCCAAGGGCCGACAGGCCCCCAACACTCACATGTGACTCATCTTGAGTCACTTCAGGTGTGAACCTTATGTTTTACTTCGACTTCAGACTGCACGAGGCAACCTATGCTTTATGTTCTATCCTTCCCCACTGTGTGCAGACTATCTTTTCTGTGTCTGGTACCCAGTTTCAACTGCACCTAGTACCTAGACCCTTCTCCTTCTAATTTTACTGAGATTTGTGAGTCAGTTGGTTGTCATAGTATAATTTCAAGCGGCTCCCATTTACTAAACCTTCCTTCCATTCTCCATTCAAAGTCTTCAACTGCGCAGCTCCTCCTTCTGTAACATAGGCAACCTCATATGGCCCAAGCCAATGTGTCCTAAACTTCCCTGGATGATTAATGAACTTGATTTCATATACCAATACCAGATCTCCTTGCTTAAAGGCTTTATTCTTGATGTGTCTATCGTGATAGGCCTTCTCTCGTTCCTTTTGTACCTGCTGATGAAATCCTGCAATAAACCTGTCTTCCTCTAATTCGACCAACTGCGCGAGCCTCTCTTGAACAACACCGGTGTCATCCATATCTGTAAAGGATGAAATTATTAGACTAAGTGATCCAGATGGATATCAGTGGCCACCCACCTTTTCCAACTGGCTCAAAACAGTTTTCTGACATTTTTGGCAATTTACTATTTTTAGCAGTTTTTACTTCCGGGGCCATTTTGTGGGCCTAAATGAAGGTTTTTCAGTATAGAGATCCTAAATGATATTTGAATGCATTATTGAGCCCTAAAAATTAATCTCCTCAATGATACCTTTCCAACGGGCTATCACACTCCTAAAACGGAGATCGTATGCAAAAGTTACGACCCCGAGAAGTTGATGTACTAGCTTACCCAAACGGGGCCCACGTGACTTTTGGCGCTTCATCTCCTAGGGTTAGGTTTTTGGATGTCTAGGATTTTTGGCATTATTGATTATTGTAAAAATTCCTTCAGAGCCTCATTGTAACCTTCTTCTTGTGAATGCGCGATGTCGTCACATCTCTTCTCAGAGACAAGCCGCCACCATTCCAGCAAGCTTGTTCCCGCTGCATTTTACAGTTTCAGCTTATTTTGTTATTGAATAGAAAACCAGTTTTACTGTATCTCTGTTATTTTGTGTTAAGCACCTATTAATAATCTGTATTCATTTTGTTCTACTCATAAAATTTGGATCAGTGGTATCAGAGCGGTCTGCTCTTTGTCGTCTTAATGCATGTCCCCAACGAGGTCGGAGTACAAAGAGTTGGGTTTCGAACTTGTTTCTCTTGAGGACAGAAGCTCTCGCATGCCCAAGCGACCTCCCATGGCAGGAGAAAATAAAGATGATGAGAGAGGAGATCCTTTCAAACTGTTGGTTGAGGAAGCCCTCACGCAACAGAGGAACGAGATGATGATAGTTTCGGGCAAATCCTTCAGCGATTACCAACAGGCGACGCATCTTCTTCGAACGGAGGCATCAGCCCCTTCAAGGTACAAATAAACTTTGATATTCCTATATTTGAAGGTCAGATAGACGCAGATGTCGTAGACAAGTGGTTGAATCTACTAGAAGGGTATTTTTCTATTCATAAATTTTCGAATAGAAAAAATATTACTTTTGTGCTCCTCAAAGTCTTTCCCCATGTCAAAGATTGGTGGGAAACTTTATGTGAGCACAAGGAAACAAAGGAAACCTCACTATTTTCAGTCACGGCCACCTGGGAATCCTTCAAGGATTCTATTAAGAAACAATACTACCCTGTCTGAAGTTATGACGACCTGTATACCAAATGGACCACATTGCAACAAGAAAGAGACCAAGCAGTGCCAGATTTCACAAATATCTTCCATACCTTGCGCACCAAGTTGGGTATCAAAGATTCAGAGCGACATCTGGTGCTCAAGTATCGCGGTGCTTTGCATAGGTACATCCAGACCGAAATGGAATTTTTGGACATCTCATCCTTGGGTGCAGCCTACCGATATGCCATCAAAACCGAGCAGAAGCTCAAACAAAAGATGCGACAATTTGGGCCTGGGAACCCCTCACAACAAAAGCCAAGAAAGGGTGGCCCCAACCCACCAAACAAAGGACAAAGAAAAGATGGACAGTATCAAGACAACCAGTACAAGCCGCAAGCAAAGAAGGACACCGGAAAGACAAAGAAAGATATCGGGAAGTGGTGCGACTTCCATAAGATCCCTTGGCATAACACTGTTGACTGTCGCTCAAAGCAGTCGTTGGTGGCCGAAGTGAAAGCCTCCGAATCTGTTGCAGATTCTGACTCTGAGACAGAACCAGAAAGGGGAAGATGGATCATTGACGCAGAACCCAATGCCACCGTTTCTACCATCAAGCTCCATCCCGGTGAACCAGATGAGCCAGAAGAAGGAGAGTGCCTCTTCCATTCACAGATGTGGGTAAAAGGCACCCCGCTGCACTTCATCGTTGATAGTGGTAGCCAGAAGAACCTCATCTCAGCAGAGGTCGTCAAGCGACTGGCTTTGCCAACAACGCCGCACCCACAACCCTACACCATTGGATGGCTCTGCCAAGGAATCGATCTTCACATCAGCCAATAGTGTCGACTGTCATACGGCATCAAGCCCTTCAAAGATGAGGTATTGTGTGATGTTGCTCCTCTTGAAGTTTGTGATGTTCTTTTGGTCCAACCTTATTTATGGAAACGTCATGTTGTATATGAGTCTAGGCCTCGTAGTGTTATTATTACTTTGAACAGGAAATTGTATAGGATAACCGAGGCAGTCCCACCTAGTTCTATTTCCTTGATCTCTGCTAAGCAATGCAGGAAGGTCATCTCTTAGACGGGGAAGTTTGTCTTCTTTGTGATTCGCTCTTAGAATAAGCGAAATATCGCAACCACATCCAGGGTCTCTACGGCCAACCTCTCCACACAGCAGAAGCAGGTAGATAAGGTCGTGGAAGAATACTCGGATATCTTCTCCTCACCTGCAGGGGTACCTCTACACTACCAGGTCAAGCACCCCATCGATCTTACCCCCGGATCACCACTGCCCAATGGGCCAGTCTATCATCGCTCTTTGTTAGAGAATGAGGAGATCAAGTGACAGATCCAAGAACTTCTCCACAAGGGGCACATCCACCCTAGCTCATCACCTTGCGGGAGCCCAATCGTGTTGGTACAGAAGAAATATGGAACCTGGCGACTCTGTATTGATTACCAGGCCCTGAAAAAAATCACTGTCAGAAACTGATACCCGATTCCCTGAATCGATGACCTCCTTGATCAACTCATGGGGGCCAAATACTTCAGTAAGATTGATCTGAAGTCTGGCTACCACCAGGTCCCAATAGAATAGACAGATGTATGGAAGACCACCTTCAAGTCAAAGGAAGGACTTTTTGAATGGTTGGTCATGCCCTTTGGTTTGGCAAATGCTCTAGCCACTTTCATGAGGATGATGGACGATATCCTGTGACCATTTGCCAATACTTTTGTAGTGGTGTATATGGATGACATTCTAATTTACAGCAAGACTTGGGCCGAACACTTGCAGCATATTCAACAGGTTTTGCACACCCTGCGGCAGCACAAGCTATATGCAAACATGGAAAAATGCTCCTTCAGCATGGACAGGGTCCATTACTTGGGCTACATCATTGATCAGCGTGGTGTACATGTGGATCCAGCCAAGATCCAAGTCATCCATGACTGGCCAGCCCCAACAACACTCACTGAGCTTCGGAGCTTCTTGGGACTTGCTAATTTCTACCGCAAGTTTGTGTTGGGTTTCTCCCATATTGCATGGGCCCTCAGCCAAATAAACAGGGGTGGTTGTAAGGTGAAATTTGCGTTGGGCCAGTCCCAACAACAAGCGTTCGATGATTTGAAGCAACGCTTGTGCTCAGCCCTAGTACTTTCACTACCAAACTTGTAGCATCCCTTTGAGATCGAGACAGATGCTTCAGACTATGCTGTGGGCGTCGTTCTCACCCATCACGACCACCCTGTGGCCTATCATAGTGAGACATTGTCAGATATTGTCCGTGAGTACCCTACTTACGAAAAAGAAATGTACTCCATTGTGCAAGAATGCCTCTAGTGGAGACATTACATTCTTGGGAAGGAGACAGTCATCCACACTGATCATAAGCCATTTCAGTTCATGCAGACACAGGGAAAACTAGAGAATGACCACCATCAAAAGTGGTCCACATACTTGCAACAATTCCACCTCAACATCAAGTATAAAACAGGAAGCACCAATCGCGTCATTGATTGCCTCAGCAGACCGCGAGTCGCGGCACTCACCATGGTTCTAGAATCTTGTGGCCATGAGACATCTGGATGGCCCCAACTCTATGAGATAGACCCTGATTTCGCCACCACCTACCAAATGTTGGGTGCAAATGCATTTGTCGATCATTTCCATCTTCAGGATGGGTTGTTGTGTCGTTTGGGCCATATCTATGTTCCATCAAGTGAGCGAGCGAAGATGATATGGGAATCCCACTACAGTCGGGTGGCAGGACACTTCGGCATGGAAAAGACAGTGGCGATGCTACAGAAACATTTCTACTGGCCAAAACTTCGACAGGAGGTTGGCAAGTATATCAGGTTCTACACTGCCTGCGCTATTGCCAAACCAACCACTAAGAAACAAGGCATGTACACCCCTCTTCCTACTCCTGAAAAGCCATGGGAATCCATCTCAATGGACTACATGTTGGGCCTCCCATCCACTAAGCAGGGAAATGACTGTGTTTTTGTGATTGTTGATCGCTTTTCTAAGATGGTGATTATGGTTTCCTGCAAGAAGAGCATCACAGCAGAGGCCACTGCCAAGCTCTTCTTTGAACGAGTCTGGGTACATTTTGGAATCCCACAAACCATTGTCTCAGAACGGGATAGTCGATTTCTCATCACATTCTGGTCGAGCCTCTGGTCACTGCTGGACACCAAGCTCACCAAATCCATGGCCTTCCACCCCCAGACAGATGGCCAAACCGAGGTTGTAAATAGAATGATTGTGCATATCCTTCGCATGTATAATTCAAAGAACCCTTGCACATGGGATGAGAGCCTTCCCTATGTCCAGCATAGCTACAACCGAGCCTTGCATAGCTCAACCGGCCACATCCCCTTTCAAGTGGGGTTGGGATTCCAACCATTGGGTCCCATAGATGTTTCACTTCCCCTTGCGGTCACCTCGACTGACTCATCTCCTGCTCCTACTGAAGCTGAAAAAGCCACCTGGTTCATTGAGCAGATCCAGCACATCTGCCAACAGGTTCAGTATATCCTACAAAAGTCCAATGACAAGTACAAAGAGCGCCATGATCAACATCAGGTGCCGCATAAGTTTCAGGTGGGCGACAAAGTTTGGTTGCACTTGTAGAGAGAATGCCTTACAGGACTCCATCGTAAGCTTCACCCACTCTGTTATGGACCGTACACTATCACCAAGGCCATGGAGGATAATTCTTTTGAGCTCAACATTCCTCCTTTCCTTGGCCTGCACCCAGTGTTCAACGTGGATCTCCTTCGCCCTTATTTCCCACCATTATTGGACAACTCAGAAGTAGTAGAAAAACTGACACCAATAGAGATCAACCTTGAATGCATACAATAGGCATCCAATGATCAGATTGTGGACAGAAATATCAAGGGCACTCGACAACAAAGGATCCATTTGTATCGAGTCGTCAAAGCAGGGCAGCTCCTGCACCAAGGCAAGTGGCTCACCCGGGGGAAAATTCAATAGAAATTTCCTCATCTAATGGGGGACCTCAACGCAATGGAGACCATTTCTTCCTAAGGAGGGAGGATTGATCCATATGGATATCGATGGCCACCCACCTTTTCCAACTGGCTCAAAACAGTTTTCTGACATTTTTGGCAATTTATTATTTTTAGCAGTTTTTACTTCTGGGGCCATTTTGAGGGCCTAAATGAAGTTTTTTCGGTATTGAGCTCCTCAATTATAACCAAAGGCATGATTGAGAGCCCAAAATGAATATCCTCGACGATACCTTTCCAACGGGCTATCACACGCCTAAAACGGAGATCTTATGCAAAAGTTACGACCCCAGGAAGTTGATGTACTAGCTTACCCAAACAAGGCCCACATGACTTTTGGCGCTTCATCTCCTAGAGTTAGGTTTTTGGATGTCTAGGGGTTTTGGAATTATTGCTTATTGTAAAAAGGCCTTCAGAGCCTCATTGTAACCTTCTTCTTGTGAATGTGCACTGTCGTCGCATCTCTTCTTAAAGATAAGCCCCCACCATTCCAGCAAGCTTGTTTTCGCTGCATTTTACAGTTTCAGCTTATTTCGTTATTGAATAGAAAACCAGTTTTACTGTATCTCTGTTATTTTGTGTTAAGCACCTATTAATAATCTGAATTCATTTCGTTCTTCTCATAAAATCCGGATCACTAAGAACCAAATATTCCATAGGTACTGTTAGCATCGGAAGTCACCCCTGGATTGCAGTAGGAGCAGAGCCCGACGCCCATCAGTTTGTGTCACGATTTGTTTAATGGGGTGATCGGATGGAGGTTAAATCAAACGATGTGGTTCTAACTTCGAAACTAGGCCAGGCACGCATGGGCAAGTGAGGTCTTAGATAACTTCAGACAATGAGTCGTAGTAAGGGTGAGTAGGGGGGAGACTTGTATCAAAGAGATGCAAAGGTCTGTCGTAAACATCAGGTTCCTAACAGACTGTGGAAGAAGACATCTAAACGCAAGATATTCCTATGTTCAAACGCAGAAAACCAAAGAAAACAATAATGCCATAATAAATCCTTTATCACGACAGAGTTGCCATAATTCGTGCGAATCAGTCGATCATGAACTCTCTTAGTATAAGATGAAAACTTAGATGGATTAAGAAGACTGTTTGTTATAAAATAAGAAATCTCATATACAGATGCATGACTAGAAAGCTAGAATGTATGCTAAAACTTTTACAATCGGGAGCTGCGCTCTACCATCGATGATTACAAAATACAAATATTGAGTTTATATACTCAGGAAAATTCTCTTCACAAAGGTGTGCTTCAGTCACTCAAGGCTTGATGTCCCTTTGGTCGAACTCGTACTGATATCTTTCTTTAAATGCCACCTTAACTACGCATGGCTCCTGTAAGGAGGGTAGCTGAGCTATTAAGTGTTCGGATAGCGTGTGCAGACTTCTCTGTCGAGCTGAAGACTTCGGCATGGATTCTTCGAGAAAATCGATACACAAAACCCCTGTGAGAAGGCGGCTCACCAGACCCTCCATTCCTCTTACTTAATGACTGAAAGGAGGTTTCAACAACCCGCTTGATTTTCATTAACTGCTTCCTCAGGGAGTGGCCGAGACGATATGCTCAGGAGCTTCGGCACTTCACGTCTCGTGGATGAGAGGGACCTAGTCCTTACTCTTCAAAGTCGAGACGTGCAAAGAGGCGATAAGGCCTAATCGTGCATCACGTCTCTGTGCGGGATAGACGGTTGAGATCACTTTCGATGACACTGTGGGCCCAAGTCCTGAATGCTTTCGGCGCTTCGTGTCTCATGGTTAGGAGGGGGCTGGTCCTTGTTCTTCAAAGTTGCAAGGGGCGAGGAGGTGATGGATCCCAATCGCGCACCACGTGTCCCTCTTTGATGGACGGCTGAAAATGCTTCCTGGCGTCGCGGGCCCCAGCTTCTATGCTTTCGGCGTTCACGAATATGAAAGGGCTGATCCTTGCTGATTGAAATCACGATGAGAGATATGCCGAGATGGCTCAATCTGGTGCCACGCGTCCCTCAAATCTGACGGTTCTAAACTCATCCAACGTTGCAGTGGGCCCCAGGTCCTGAATGCTCTCGCTACTTCACGTATCGGGATATCATGGAGCTGTTTTTTGCGCGTTGGAGTTGCGATGAGTGAGGCGCTGAGATGGCTCTACTTGCTGCCAGGTGTCCCCTCGGACGACTGAAAACACTTCGGAGATACTGTGGGCCCGAGTTCTGAATGCCTTCGACGCTTCACGTCTCGCGGCTGGGAGGAGGCTGGTCCTCGTTCTTCAAAGTTGCGAAGGGCGAGGAAGCGATGGAGCCTGATCGTGCGCCATGTACTTCTCCAGGATGGACGGATGAGATCTTTTTTTGGTGCTATATAAGTGCTATCCATTGCGCTAATCCTGGCGCAACTCTGCTAACCGCGATTACCCGCCAATCATTGATCTGCTCTATACATGGATCCTGGCCATTGACGACATAAATTCGCCCGCTCGCTTGATTGGAAGCCGTAAAACGAGATTTTTCCATGCTGCGCTCGGGCGCTTCTCGTGTAACTTGCAGACCTGAATGCTCTCGAGCCCAAGACAAGAATTATCGCTAACATTAGGCTCCATGGGGGATAGAGTCGTCCCTGTGATGCTCTAAGAACTCATTCCGCAAATTCAGTGCCTTGCTGTTGGGCTATGGAGTCATGATCAAAACATCCCTCTGCTGAAAATACAGGCCAAAAAATAAAAGTAACAAAACAAACTAAACGTTCATGCTTACAGGAGCTTATTTATGTACAGTCCTAAGCTAATAAAACACTTTACATGGGCTAGGTGAAAGAAAACTTTCACCATAGCCATTCAAGCAGCTTCCTGGATAGAAGCTCCTTCCTTCTGTCGATGATCATCAGCGGATGGTGTAACCGTGATAGCAGAGCGGTTACACTCTTCAACTCCTCCTTACAGGCTGGAGTTGAGATGAAATAGGGCGGCTCCAAGGCATAGGGGAAATTCCAATCCATATTATTGCAGACAGGGTCATAGAATGAGTGGCAAATTCCAGAAAATGGGCGACAGACACCCTCCTCTGCTACACAGTTGTTCACCTGTGGATGAATATCTCTGATAAGCACAGGTTGATGGTGGACAACTGACGTAGGCTCGCTGCTCTCGGGTGGTGGTTGCTCGTTGACTGGCTCTGGACAGGAAATATTCTGCTCCTTTGGTTCGGTCTCCCCTAGGTCCGATTCATATTCATCATAAATAGGGACCATGGGGTGGTTTTGTTCGCTGACTGGCTCTTCAGTATCTCTATAGTGATCAAAAGTAGGATAAGCTTGTTGCTCATCATCACTATAATATATATCAAAAAGGGGTTGTCCTTTATTGATATGATCCTCCTCCAGAACAGTGATCCCGTCAAAAAATTTTGTTTTAGGGATAGTGGGACCTACTGGTTCTGGCTGCTCACACGTAATCTTTTTCTCTTTTATCCCAAGTAAACATATATCGTGAGAAACCCCCTGGAGAAAAAGAGAGGAAATCACTTCCACAATAATTTCTTCTTTAAAAATGGGAAGGCCTCCGTCCTCAGAAGCAGGGTTGCTAGGAATATCTGCTTCAACCTGATACTCAGGTGAGACATCTACCATGGACCACATCTGCTCTGCAAACTCATAATCTCCACAAGAGGTGTGTTGATCTTCATGAAGATCTAAAAGAACATATGCATCTGATATGATGTCAGATGCTTTCGTTCTGGGGCTAACACAATAAATATCGTCCAACACCTCTATATTTTCACAGCAGATGCTTTCCTCCACAGTAAGGGCTTCATCATGGACATGGTCTTCAGGGCCAATAGAGGCTTCATGAAGCGAAGAAAACTCCTCAGAACAATTTTCAAACAAGTGAACAACTGGATAGTAGTCTTTGCAAAATGAATTGAAAGTTGTATGAAAACCTGCTAAAGAGTGGATGCTTGCAGTGGGAAGAGACCGACACCATCCAAGAGAAACTCCCTTCAAGGAAAACCTGAAGAGCTTAATCTGGACATCCTCATGCGTGATATGGTGTCGGTGTATAGCCTCATGGAAGTCCAGTAAATGCTCAGTTGGTTCTTCCCAATCTGATGCATGAAATTCAGGGAGGAAATCTTCCCATCGGTCTCTATCAGGAAGTGCATTAGGAAAACCAACTATCTGGGAAAAGTCACAGAAAGAAAACCTTTGAGCCATAATTTTCTCCATATCGAAACAGTGGAGTCGCTAATTGATCCTCGAATCATGGAGTCGCCAGGTGAAAGATGCGCAGCTTCAAACATGCCTGGTCCTTGTTCACCATCAAAGGCTAGATCTTAAAGTTGTCGTTACCCCAGGAAGCTTCTCAGACTGAGAAAGCAGCTGCTGAAACCTTCTCGAGAAAGCTCCTTAGGGTCAGCTTTCAGGTGTGCTAATAGTAGTCACAGCTGAAATAGTGATGTGGAAACAATGGAGTCGCCAGGTGCACAGTAGAAATCTTTAAGGGCCCTGATGTCTGATGCACCTTCAGAATCAGAGGCTCAATGTCGTTTTGCCCAGGGAAAATCTTCAACTTCGTCCCCGGCAACGGTGCCAGAAATGTTGGCGACGGAAGTCACCCCTGGATTGCAGCAGGAGCAGAGCCCAACGCCCATCAGTTTGTGTCACGATTTGTTTCATGGGGTGATCGGATGGAGGTTAACTCAAACGATGTGGTTCTAACTTCGAAACTAGGCCAGGCATGCATCGGCAAGTGAGGTCTTAGATAACTTCAGACAGTGAGTCGTAGTAAGGGTGAGTAGGGGGAAGACTTGTATCAGAGAGATGCAAAGGTCTATCATAAACATCAGGTTCCTAACAGACTATGGAAGAAGACATCTAAACGCAATATCTTCCTACGTTCAAACGTAGAAAACCAGAGAAAACAATAATGCCATAATAAATCCTTTATCACGACAGAGTTTCCATAATTCGTGCTAATCAGTCGACCACGAACTCTCTTAGTATAAGATGAAAACTTAGATGGATTAAGAAGACTGTCTGTTATAAAATAAGAAATCTCATATACAGATGCATGACCAGAAAGCTAGAATGTCTGCTAAAACTTTTACAATCGGGAGCTGCGCTCTACCATCAATGCTTACAAAATACAAAGACTGAGTTTATATACTCAGGAAAATTATCTTCACAGAGGCGTGCTTCAGTCACTCAAGGCTTGATGTCCCTTCAGTCGAACTCGTACTGATATCTTTCTCTAAATGCCACCTTAACTACGCATGGCTCCTGTAAGGAGGGTAGTTGAGCTATTAAGTGTTCGGATAGCGTGTGCAGACTTCTCTGTCGAGCTGAAGACTTCGGCATGGCTTCTTCGAGAAAATCGATACACAGGACCCCGGCGAGCAGGCGTCTCTCCAGACCCTCCATTCCTCTTACTTAATGACTGAAAGGAGGTTTCAACCACCCGCTTGATTTTCATTAACTACTTCCTCAGGGAGTGGCCGAGACGATATGCTCAGGAGCTTCGGCACTTCGCGTCTCGTGGATGAGAAGGAGCTAGTCCTTACTCTTCAAAGTCAAGACGTGTGAATAGGCGATAAGGCCTAATCGTGCACCACGTGTCCGTGCAGGATAGACGGTTGAGATCGCTTTCGGTGACACTGTGGGCCCAAGTCCTGAATGCTTTTGGCGCTTCGCGTCTCGTGGTTAGGAGGAGGTTGGTCCTCGTTCTTCAAAGTTGCGAGGGGTGAGGAGGTGATGGATCCCAATCGCGCACCACGTGTCCCTCTTTGATGGACGGCTGAAAATGCTTCGTGGCGTCGCAGGCCCTAGCTTCTATGCTTTTGGCGTTCACATCTCAATGAGAGATGAGCCGAGGGTTGATCCTTGTTGATTAAAATCGCGATGAGCGATATGCCGAGACATATCAATCTAGTGCCATGCGTCCCTCAAATCTGACGGTTCTAAACTCATCCGACGTTGCAGTGGGCCCCAGGTCCTGAATGCTCTCGCTACTTCGCGTATCGGGATATGATGGAGCTATTTTTTGCACGTTGGAGTTGCGATGAGCGAGGCGCCGAGATGGCTCTACTTGCTACCAAGTGTCCCCTCAGACGGCTGAAAACACTTCGGCGATACTGTGGGCCCGAGTCCTGAATTCCTTCAACGCTTCGCGTCTCGCGGCTGAGAGGAGGTTGGTCCTCGTTCTTCAAAGTTGCGAAGGGCGAGGAAGCGATGGAGCCCGATTGTGCGCCACGTACTTCTCCGGGATGGACGGATGAGATCTTTTTTTGGTGCTATATAAGCGTTATCCATTGCGCTAATCCTGGTGCAACTCTGCTAACCGCGATTACCCGCCGATCGTTGATCTTCTCTATACATGGATCCTGGCCATTGACGACATAACTTCGCCCGCTCGCTTGATTGGAAGCCGTAAAATGAGATTTTTCCATGCTGCGCTCGGGCGCTTCTCGTGTAACTTGCAGACCCGAATGCTCTTGAGCCCAAGACAAGAATTATCGCTAACAGGTACTACCACTTCAAGACCATAAACCAACTTAAAGGGAGTCTGCATTGTTATCTTCTTGCAAATAGTTATATAGGCCCATAATATTGTTGATACTCTCAAATCCCAATCATCCTTGTTCACATTGCAAATCTTCATCAGCGCAGTTTCCAAGATCTTATTGAAGGCTTCGACTGTACCATTCCCTTGTGGATGGTATGGAGTGCTCTTCTGATGTTGAACTGCAAATTCCTGAGTCAAGGCTTCAATGGTCTTATTAATAAAATATGTGCCTTGCTCACTCATAAGGATCTCTGGGCATCCAAACCTGGTTATGATATCATCAAATATGAATCGTGCAGTTGTAGTTGCACTACAGTCCTTAACTGCTCTTGCTTATGTCCATCTGGGCAAATACTCTATCACAGTGATGATGTATATTGTTCCTGTGCGCTTTCTTGGTGGGTTTATAGGTCCCACAAAATCAATGGCCCATTTTTCAAATTCCTGTAAGGTTAGCTGGGGTGCTAAAGGCATCTCATCCCTTCTGGAAGGTTTCCCAACTCTTTGGTATACATCACAGGCTCTATAGTATTCCTTAGCGTCTTTGTGTAAAGTGGGCCACCAGAGGCCAGCTCTAAGAATATTTTTCATTGTTGCTTTTCCTGCGTAGTGTCCTCCTACGATGCCTTCATGTGCTTCTGCCAAAAACAGTGGTCTTTCTTCCTCCATAACAGATCTCCTCGGGATCTCATAAGGTCCCATCTTATATAGTTTTCCAACTATGAGTTAGAAATCTGCAACATGAACTACCAGTTGTTTCTTCTAAATAATTGTATATTCGCGAGGTGCCATCCTTGTAGACAGGAACTAGACTATCTTGATGAAGTGATCATCAACCTTTCTGATGGCCAGCAACTGCGCATCTGGTAGTGTATCCTCCAGACTAGTAGGTTCCTCTCTATGCTCTAATCTGGAAAAATGATCAGGTCCCTTGTTCCTTTTCCCTGGCTTACCACAATCTCAAAATCATATTCCTGGAATAGTAGAAGCCATCTACATATTCTTCCCCCCAACACTGGCTTATTGACTAGGTATTTCAATACATAGTGATCAGTGAACATGTTAAAGTGTCCTCCCAACAAGTAGTGACAAAATTTCTGCAGCGCGTACACCATAGCTTACCCTTCTCTCTAAGTGGTAGTGTAATTTATCTCAGTTGTTGAAAGCTTCATGCTAGCAAAGGCTAACAGATGGTCAATATCTCATGCTCCTGTTTGTGCTAGCACTGCTCCTAATGCAATAGAGGACGCATCGACATGCACGTGAAATTCCTTACTCCAATCCGGGAAAACCAGAATAGCCGCAGTAACCATTTTTTGTTTCAGTGTGTCGAAGCTTTGTTGGCATTCTTCTGTCCATTGAAACTGACAATATTTCATCAAACGCTTCTCCATGGGTGTTGTAATCTGTGCATATCCCTTAATGAAATTTTTGTAGTATCCAATATGTCCCAGCGCAGTGCACAACTGTCTAACTAAAGCAGGAGGGGGTAGATCAACAATAATGGCAATCTTAGATGGATCTACCAGCAACCCCTGCTTACACAGAATATGTCCTAGCAGCACTCCAAAGGGTGAGAAGAAGATGCACTTCTTCAGATTCAGGGAAATCTGACATTGCCTGCACTTATCCAACATTAGTCTTAAACATTCAATATGATTTTGCAATAAGCTAAAAACAGTCCAATCATCAAAATATGCTTACAGAAATTTATGTAAAAAATCCTTGAATGCTTCAACCACCACCCTATAAAATATGGTTGGTGCATTCTTCAATCCGAAAGGCATCACTGTGTACTAGTAGGATCCCCATTATGTTGCAAATGTGGTCTTATGGCGATCTTCCTTGGCAATCCTGATCTGGTGATAACCTGAAAATCCATCGGTGAAGGAGTAAACTTCCTGTCCTCCCACATTATCTAACACTTCATCAGTAAACGGTGTAGGGAATGGATCGTGTAAACATCCATCATTCAGTTTCCTCAAGTATACACAGATTCTGATCTCTCCTGTTTTCTTATCTTGAACCACCATAGGGCTAATCCATTCTAACTCTTCAACAGGTTCTATGATTCTTGCTTCCAACATTTTGTCTAGCTCAATATTGACTTTATTCTTATATTTGGGATTCAATATGTAGGGTCTCTGCTTGACTAACCTTACATCTGGTTTCAAGGGGATCTTCATCTCTCCCATGGGCCCTTTAATTCCCTTCATATCAGTGAAATTGGTTGGAAACGAGTCCTGGTATTCATGCAGTAATTCAGTGATCTTTTCAATAGTGGCATCATCCCAATAATCTCCAACGTTTGTGAGCTTAGGTGCTTGCTCTATTCCAATGTTAACTTTCTTGATTTTGATTGGTTGTCTGATAGAAGGTAATTCGGCTCCTGGTCCTTCTATGTCTCTATGTGCTTCTGTTTCTGCGATGTTCACATTCCTGGGATCATCGTCTTCATCAACATTGATATTGTAACAACCTTACATTTTCTGAGAGGTGCAGTCCATTCATCCTCTTCTTTCTCAACAGGGCGGGTAGGTGCCTCCTCAAAGACCCTCTATCTTAAAACTTGTAATGCTTGATCTATTGTAGGGTACTGACTTTCAAATAAGAAGGTAGCTACAAAGTTCTGAGTCATATCGTGCCAATCTGCAGTGGTGAGGCACAGTTCTACTTTAAGATACCAATTGATAGGGGTTGTGTCCAAATTTTTAATAAATTTATGCACCCACTACTCTTGAGAAATGCTTCTCCAGGCCTCCTCACAACTTCGCACATGGTCCTTCGGACAGCTTTGACATGTGTATCGAACTTCGCACCCTTCTACGTGTTCTGAAAAGCATACGATCATCAAAGTGCGACATTTCACCCAGTCTGCAATGTTCTTCTTGTGTTTCCCCCACCATCTCGCTAGAGTTGCTTTCAAGGCCTCATCCAATGCCAACAGCCTCTGTTGCACTGGTACAACTTCTCCAAATTCCAATAAGAAAGTTTCTAAATGATTTAAACCATCAAAGGTGGGCATATTACTTACTTCTGTGCCAATCCAGCGAACTTCCCTGCTCAATCTAGCGCATCCCATGTAGATACTTCATACACTTTGTTCTGCTAGTTCTAAAGTTCTTCTTCCAAGTCTGATGAGCATGCGTTGTCACTTCGCCAGTGTAAATTCCCATCTGTTGTAGGATTAATGTAATCCTATTGTCTTGGTGTCAATTTATATATATTATCTAGTTCATAAGCATGATCTTCTTCTCTAATGGGTTATGTATATCTGTGACCTTCATCAGGATCAAGAGGTGAAATGACCCTAAGGCCATCACCTTCAAATGTCATTCTTCTTTTCTTTAAGTCAACCATAGTGGAATTATTGAAATCCCAATCAATTCCCAACAACACAGGATAAGGATGACTATCGTCAACTATCTCAATCACCTCGAAGTCCGCAAATGTCCTTACCCCGTCGATGTCCACAAGGAAATGCTCCAGTCTTCCAAAGGGGATTATTGTCTACTGATTGGCCATCCTAAGCCTGATAGGGGAGTAAATGAACGTAGGTTTTCCCATTAGGGCCCAGGTCTGCTTCTTCATAACATTGACTTTTGACCCTAAGTCGAGGACCACATAGTCTATATCATAATCTCCAATTTGAGCATTAAGGTGTAGTTCCTTATTTGTCCTTCTCTTTCTAGATACTTGATGTACTGCTCTGTTCAGCAGGGGATCTATCCTGCCTATCTCATATTGTCGGATCAAATTTTGTAGTTCTTGTACAGCTCTTTAATCCTTAATCAAATTAATGAAAGTACATAAGAATTCCATGAGTTTGCTTACCTCTTTTCCTTCTCCAGGCGAAGCAGACTGATTGAATTCCAGAGTCATTCCACATTCTCTCACTTCTGGATGTGTCTTTGGTGAAGAAGCCTGATCTCTTCCAAATTATTTTCTTGCCTCCTTAAATGTTTTCTTTTCTTTCATCGGATCAAATACTTGTGGCTTCTCTGCAACTCTTCTGAACCTGGATTCTTTTGTAGTCTTTCATGGGGTCACTCTGTCTTCTCTTGTAATAGCACCTCCTCTAGTGATAATAGTGACTATGTGATCCTCTCCGCGAGGCTCTGTTGAAATTAGTTGTACTTGTTGGTTTCCTCCGCGTCTCTCCTGAAGTTTGGCTAACAGCACGGGACAATCTTCAATAACATGTTCAAATGACTTGCAGTAGTTGCAATTGGTACAAGGGTTCTGACAATCCCTTTCCAAGTGTCATGGGTGTGCGCAGTTATAACAAATTATCTAACCTCGACCTCGACCCATGCCTCCTCATTGTCCTCTTCCTCTAAATCCACCACGAGGGTTGAATTTTCCTCTTCCTGGAGAGTTAAACTACGTAGTATTTCCTTCTTGATGTACTTCACCTTGAATCCTATATGTGTCTCTTGATATTTCATGCAATAGGTCATAAGCCCTACAGTCCTTCTCATCATGCCCCACGGATTTACAGAATATGTTGTAAAAATTAGTAGGTGTCTGGACATATTTTTGCATGTAATAACATTCACCAGGGTGATATCTATTTCTACATACCTCGCACCAGGGTAGAGTAACCTTCTTCAAAGGGCTCGGAGCTCCAGAGGCCAAGTATTCATGAAATAGAGGACAGTTCTTCTTATCATGTCCCTCTGATTTGTATTTGATACACAAGATATCTTCTCTTTTATCTTTTCCCTTGTATTTTTTCATATCTTCTACCTGGAGAGATAAGCTAGTTAGCTTACTCAAAATTTGACTCATACCTGAGTTGGATTATCCGATAGGGGTTGATTCTAATTTCATGGTGATCTCCAATGCCTCAGCCTGCGAAGTGATATTCTATTGCATTAGAGGGACTCTGATGTGTGGCAGGAGGGCAGCAATGAACCATTCTTTATTCTTGTCGTCTGGAATCTGGAAACTCAAATGGCCTGTCAAGGTCTTAAACCTCTGATCAAACTCCCACACCAGTTCAGTTACTCTCTGCTTGATTTATTTTAGCTTTGTAATGCACTGTGACTCCGACTTGTCCGACTTGGGTTTCTTTTATTTGGCAATCAACGCAGTCTTAATGGCATTCAACGGTTTAGGTTGTGCAACTCCTTAGACAAATTTCATGTACCAGCTTAGTGCACGGTCTCTCAAGGTAGTACTAAACTGAGCTCTCTTAACATCTTTGTCACTGACTTGCTTAATACTCCATACAGCTTCGCATAAGAACCAATGTTGATCAAGATCTTCATATCCATCTCCCCTAAAGGTAGGTAACCTCATCTCATCTGCCATAGATCTTCCTAGGTTTCTTGACTGAGTATGTACTGAACTGCTGGTAATAGTGCTCTAAGTGCTCTGATGACTCTGACTACTCTAGTTACTTAATGTTGCTAAGATAATAGGAGGAGTAATAGTACTTACTTCAACAGTCTGTGCAGTTCATGAAGTTTTTGATTCTTCTCGGCGAGGTTCTTCAGTCTTCCCTTCCTCTGCCCTAGCGGACTCTGAATGTTCCTCGTTCACTAACTCTTCTTATTCTCCACTGTAGAACCCTTCGTCCTATGTTGGTGGTTTGTGGCTCTACTCAAACAAGTTCACCAAAGGGAATTCTCTGAAGGTCCTCCCACTACGTGTATGGCCAACCTCAGTGTCACTGTCGTTGTCAGAGTTCTTGAACATTAGCTTTTCAATCTGACCAGCTACTGTATCTTCAATATTTTCTTCTCATGCAATAGCATCTTGATCTTCAATTTCAAGAAGTGTAAAAACTTTTCTATAGGTCCCTTAAAGAAATATCTCTCTACTTGGCTATACAACTCAACTCTGTCAATGGAAAACTCAATGATGTACCCTCCAATAGTACTATCGAACCAGTGATCTATTTCTATTGACACGGTGTTATAAACTCTATTAACCTTCTTGATCAGTGCCAATGTCCAAACCACAGGTGGTCTAGATCTAACCTCAAACTGGGTATCTGCTAATCTGGCTAACAACTCGTATAGCTCCGTATGAATTCCTCCAAAGCAAATCTCGTGTATATCAGTGAAGATATACCTTCCCAACCAGTCTTTTGTACTAAGCTTAGGATTCTTGTTCTAGGCTTCAGCGAAGTCCTTTTCTTGTTCTTCTATCCACTTCTAAATCTCTGTCTTTGATGGGAACCACCTTGACATTCCCTCAAGAAGATCCTGGTCCCAGCAACGGAACCATTTGTTGGCTCAGGGGAAAACTCGGGGTTCATATCTAACAGTGCACCAACAAGCCCTAACTATTGGCCCTTTCGTCAACACTTGTGAAGCAAATGCATTCTCACCCAAAGTAGCAATAGGGGGTTGCAGGACACCGGTGTCTACAACTAAAGGAAATGCAAGTGGATTCAAGGAAACTGCACCAACAACCTAGTTATTATTTCCAAGATTAAACCTACTTCGCATAGTTATATTCCAGATCTAACATAATAATGAAATAACATAATAAAAGAAGGCAAAAGAACACAGTATCAACCACAGAGACACAAAATATACGTGGTTCACCGTCTCCCTAGGGCTGCGTCCACAGAAATGTGTTTCTTGATATTCTATGAAAACATACAGTTCTATCTGGGTTCTTAGCTTGCAGATCTCTCTCTCCTTCTCTTCTTTTCTCCCCTCCCTGTGCACCCAGTGGTAGGGTTGATCTTCGCACCTCGTTGAAGATATTACAATACCAGAAGGCTCTCATGCTCAACACTTCTCTCTCACGCAACAATAATCACTCAATCACAACAATAATGATGAACTCTCAACTAACTGAGCACCAACCCATCCCAGGTCCTCTAGACCTTTATTTATACATTACAATGACTCTCCGACAACCCTTAGGCCGAAACCTAGGTGTCAAAACCCTAAATACCAAAACCTTAGGTGTCTAAAACCCTAGGTTAACTTGACCCGCGTTTTCAAGGCTTCACCAGCCTGTCTTTTCCTTGTTTCCCGCGAGGTGCTCCAAAGCATCCATTGGTGGCCTTTTCCGCTTGTTGAGTTGTCCATGATCAATTTTCCTGGTTGATCTATTCTCCTTGATCTTCTCATCCAATGGCCTCTTTTCCCTTACTTTGCTCTTTATTTTCTGCTCCTTTGGCCACTTCGACCCATTCTCAATCAATGTGTCTTCCGTGCAATTCGGGCTTTGTCTTTTCTTTTCCTTTTTCTTTGCTTTCTTTCTTAATCCATACCCAAGGGAAAACAAGGAGGGACTACACAAAGCAACATGGTAGGGGTAGACAACACCCTCATATTTCCTGAGTTCAAGGGAGTTGGGTTAGAGGACCCAGAACAACATCTGTTTGTTTGTGAGACCATTTTGACCGCAAAGAATGTCCAGGATGAGGCTGTGAAGATTGCACTGTTACCAACAACATTTTGAAGCCGTGCATTAGTCTGGTACATGAAACTGCAGAGTACCACACCTACGCAACAAGCCAATACTTTGGCAAAGATAAGGCAATCATTGTTGAAAGAATTCAAGAAGCCAAATTCTAAGTCGCAGTACATTACAAAACTGAAGGAGATTAAACAGGTACCAACTGAGTCGATATGGGAATTTGATCAAAGGTTCAAAGATCTGATGGGTAGGATGATTTTCTAGATCCCCTTTCAACAAGATCATGAATGGTTTATTGTAGGACTTCTACCCCACATTCGCAAGTCATTGATCCAACAAAAGGTTTTGTCGTAGCCTGAGGCACTAGAAATTGCAATGAAATTGGAATTGTCCCCTGTAAGAGACAGTGGAGGGATGGCGCAAGTTCAAACGCAGTTGGATTTTTTGATGATTCAACTGGAAAAACTTACAAAAGGGAAGGAGAAACGAGAACAAGTCTGGTGTACCAATTATAGAACTGAAGGCCATCACAAGGACGAATGCCCAGCATTCAGGTAGTATTTGGCAACGGGAGCATCGAATCCATTACCAGGAGGGGGGTATTGTGAGATATGTAAGAAATGGGGTCATCACCCAACTAAGTGTCCATTACTACAAAAGTATCAGAGTACACCAAGGAACTTGTTTTGCATTTTTTGCAAGTTAGACGAACATGAAGAGAAGTATTGTTGCACATTCAATTCGATGAGGGAGTGTACTACAGATATGTACAGGACTCGGGAGGAGAATGTTGTGACAGAAGGGGGTGGTCCAAAATATAATAATCAAAGAGGCTTTAATCTAGGAAACATGGGAAATTTTGGTAGGGGAGGAAGAGGACCAATTATATGTTACAATTGTAATCAACCATGACATTTAGCCTGTGATGCCTGAATCTGTCTAAAACGTGCACATACTATAGAGCATTGGACCATGCGATAGAATATTTTCCTCAACTAGTTTTGAAATGGCAGGCCAGAGGAAACCAGAACCAGAACCCAAATCAAAATGTGAAGAAAAAATCAACCGAAAAACTTAACGAAGGACCAAGAATAGCAGTTGTTACGCGCGAAGGAGTTGGAATAGGAGTTGATGTGACGAATCAAGGAAAGCAAACTGATCAATGGGTAAGGAAGTCAATAGTACTTATTCCAACCTTTGATCCTCATTATTAAAAGGAGACATATCAAAGGGAAATAAAAGAGGTACTTGGAAAATATTGGGGAGCATCAACATCATTTGTGCCTCATGTCAGAGAGTGTTCTGCCAGAGAAACCAACTGGGAAGGTAAGAACTATAAGAGAATTCTTGAGGAGTTGTGTAGAGATACTAGGAGGTGAAAATGCGTTGAATACACCATATGACGTGATTGATTACTGCACACAAGGAAGGGAAACTCTCGTCGCACAAAGGGAGATGAATCAGGTACTACACAAGAAGAGGACCAACGGAGAATTCAGGTTCATTGTAGAAATTGGGGAATATGATGTGGATAATGTTATCTTAGACTTGGGGTTTAATGTGAATGTTTTACCAAAGCAAACTTGGGAGATGATGGAAAAAATTAAGCTAGTTTGGTCACATTCTCAATTAAGGCTCATGAATCAACACAAAATAGTATTGATTGGTCGATTTACTGGAGTACCTGTGAACATAGATGGCGTGTGCAACATGGCAGACTTTGAATTTATTGAGATTATGGATGATAGTATAACATATCCAGCACTAATGGGACTTGAATGGGATTTTAATAACCAAGCAATCATTAATCTTAAGAAGAGAGAAATGATATTTGAAGTCGGAGATTTGAAATTTCTGCACCCTTGGACCCAACAGAAGGAAAGAGATACATAGAGCCAGCAAGAGGAAATGGCATTGACAATTTGTATAACATGACTACATGGATGGAAAATTATGTTAACCCTACTGTGGATGGTCAGCTAAGTTGGAGAAGTATCAGTTTTTGTGCATCAAATTTAGAGGAAGGTCTAAAGCATTGGCAACAATGGATACCTGAAGTGTCAACTAGACGATGTGCACACATAACCCGATCCTTGCGCTAGATCGGAAGAGAATTATATGATCCACCCAAGTATGATGGATTGACTGATATAAGTTTGTTTGTAAAGGAATTTAAGTTCTAGGTACCCGAACAATAAAGGTTGTTGGCATTATATGTTTTCCTAAAATCTAATCCATCCAGATGGTGGACTGCACACAAAGAAGGAATGGAAGATTGGTCACAGTGCAAAAGACTAATGCAAGTAAGGTTTGGTACTATGGGAGAAAAGGTTGCACAAAAGTATATAGAAGAGAGGGATCATGTAGGTCATGTTAAGTAGTGAAAGACTTTATGGAGTTCAGTAGCAGAAAAAAAAATGGACACACCGATTTATACATACACTAGATACAATTCCAAAGAACTAGTATCTGGAATCGGAAATGCGCAAAGAAACAGCAAAATGGGAAGAGTTGGCTTAGAGGTTCAAAGTCACATTTACATTTGAACATGAATCTCCATCAATAGATGAAACGCTATAGGATGTTCAAACTAAGATCTTTTCAGAAGAAGGGTCAATGGAGATGGTACCAGTGTGTAGTGTGCATCGAGCTAATATGATTGTCCAGGAGTTATTAGAGTGTTACAATGTGGCTAAGGAATAATAAGATGAGAAAGATCCTAGGAACGTGCAAGTATCTAAAATAGAAGGAGAACAGGAAGTAGAAGGACCAAATCTTGAGTCCCCTTCATACACACAACCCATAAAGACGTGGAAGGTAACATTGGGACAACAGAGAATCTGAATTTTGCACAGATAGGGGATTACTAGAGTGATGAGATCGTAGAAAAGATTGCAAACTTGTTGTGCGAATATCAGGACCTTTTCCCAACTACATTTTTTTAGATGAAGGGGATAGTTGTGGGCTTAGATAAAGATTCCCTTGAAACCAATTGCTAAGCCAGTGTGATAGAGGCCTTACAGGTTAAATTTGAAGTACAAGGAAAAGGTGAAAGTAGAAATAGACAGGATGTTGGATGCAAGAATCATTGAACCTGTGGAGGAATCAAAATGGATTAGTCCAATGGTAGTGCAGGAAAAGAAGAAAGGAGGAATCAAGATTTGCATGGATCTAAGGAAGTTGAATGATGTCTATTTACATGACCCATTCCCAACACCATTCACAGATGAGGTATTGGAGAACATAGAAGGGAAAGAAACTTATTCTTTCACAGAAGGATTCTCGAGGTACCATCAGATAAATATTGCACAGAAAGACCAACACGAGACTACTTTTGCGACAAAGTGGGGGAGTTATTAGTATACATTAATGCCCTTTGGACTAAAGAATGCCCCTACGGTATTTTCCAAAGTAGTGGTTGAAATGTTCAATGAATTTATTCATAAGTTCCTTGAAGTGTACTTGGATTATTTGAATATGTTCAATCTACTGAAGGATCACATAGAAGTACTCAAGCTAATGTTGGATAGGTGTAGACATTGTCAAATTTCATTGAACCTGAAGAAGTGTATTTTTTGTGCACCATTTGGAAATTTTTTCGGCCATGTAGTCTGCAAGCAAGGATTACTAGTAGATCTAGCTAAGATTGCAGTGATTCTAGATTTAGAACCACCTACATTAGTCAGACAGCTAAGGGAAACTCTGGGTCATACAGGAAATTTATTAAGGGATATGTGCAGATAATAGCACCGATGGAAAAGTTACTGAAGAAGGAAGTAAAGTTCCAATGGAATGAGGACTGTCATAAGGGTATGGACACATTAAAGCAAAAACTAGTGACCGCGCCAATTTTGATCTTTCCATATTGGAACAAGGAGTTCCATGTTCACATAGATGCATCATCCATAGCGTTGGGCGCAGTACTATCTCAACCAGGGGAGGGAGACATAGATCACCCAATTGTGTTTGCCAGTAGGAATCTGTCCATAACAGAGAAGAATTATACTACTACAGAACGAGAAGGATTGGCAATGGTATATGCACTGCAAAAGTTCAGACATTATTTATTAGGGTCTCACTCTAAGATGTATGTCGACCATTCTATATTAAAATACTTAGTAAACAAGCCAGTGTTGGGGGGAAGAATATGCAAATGGCTACTATTGTTCCAGGAATACGAGTTTGAGGTTGTGGTGAAACTAGGGAAGTTGAATGAAGGACCAGATCATCTATCGTGCATACTATGATGAGAAGATGCAGGAAATTTAGATGAAAGAGTCCCAAATGCACAACTATTTGTATTTAAAATGGTGGATGATTATTTCTTGAACATTGTGCATTTTCTAAGTACTTAAATGGATCCATCAAACATGACAGTTGCGCAGAAGAAACAACTAGTAGTGAAAACAACATATTATCAATTTATTGCAAGGAATTTATACAAGTTGGGTGCAGATGGAGTATTGAGACAATGTGTGTTGGAACACAAAAGACCAATGATACTCGAAGAAGTGCATGATGGGATTGAAGAAGGACATTATGTAGGGAGAGAAACTGCAAAAAATATTTTTTGCACGGTGATTTGGTGACCCACACTTTACAAAGATGCTAAGGAATATTGTCAGTCATGTGATGTATGTTAAAGAGTGGGAAAGCCATCAAGGAGGGATGAAATGTCTTTAAATCCACAATTTACGTTGCAAGCATTTGATAAATGGGAAATAGACTTTGTGGGGCCAATCAACCCACAAGCAAGAATATCAAGGGAAATGTACATGATCACCGTGACAGAGTATTTGACAAGATGGGTAGAAGCAGCACCAGTCACAAACTGCACTACGGATATTGTTGCATGAATTTTGTTTGAGAATGTCGTCACATGATTTGGATGTCTACGCATATTACTCAGTGAACAAGGAACACACTTTTTGAATAAGACAATTGCAACATTGACCGAGGAGTTTCAAATTCATAATTAGAAGAGTACACCATATCATCCTTTGGCCAATGGAATAGTTGAAGCTTTTAATAAAATCTTGGAGAATGCCTTGACAAAGGTCTACAACATAGGGAGAGATTATTGGGACTTAAGAGTTCCTACAGTGTTATGGGTCTACATGACAACAGGAAAAAAGTTGACAAGACAAACACCTTTCAGGTTGGTCTATGGACTAGAAGCAGTAATTCCAATGGAGTTTATTCTACCTAGCTTGTGCATTGTAGCGATCATTGATCTGTCAAGCTCTGGCATAGTATAGGAGAGATTAGCACAGTTAGTACAACTTGAGGAAGATTGGTTTGTCATAGGTTTCCATCAGCAAGTTTAGAAGGCAAGAGAGAAGGCATGGCATGACAGACATTGTTGGAAGCAAGCCAAAGTGGAAAGAAAGCTGATCTTGGGAAAGAAAGCATGCACGAGGAAAGCGATAGCTGGAAGGAAGAGAAGCACGTGCACATGCATGGAAGACATAATGACGGTAGGGTTAGGGTTTTTTCAATGTATTGTAATGGCCAAAGATCCTAAAACATATAAATATGGATACCTAAGTCTCATAGCAGAGTTGCTAGTTATTAGTTGTTGATTGACGCTATTTGATATTTTGTTGTATGACCTAATTTTGTAAGTTGTTGAGCTAGAGAGGACTGAGGAGGGTAGATCTTGAGGGTTAGATCGCGGGCTGAGGAGCCTGGTGTGATCTAGTCCACCTCATAATAGATCTTAACCCAACTGCGAAGAGTTGTAAAGCGCACGGCGTTGTAGTTCAGAATGAATATAATAAAAGATCTAAGAGCCAAATCTTTGTGGATGTAGACCAGGGGGGTGAACCACGGTAAAAATCGTGTTATGTGAGTGAATGCATGTGTTTCTTTATTGTCTTTCAGTGGATATTATTATGCTAATTGAATGAGTTGTTATATTTCCTGCATAATCGTAAATAATGGTGTATTGCGTTAATAAGTTACAATAGAACTCCCAGCGTGCAGTTCTCAGATCTCCCACTGAATCCTAGGTTGCATACACATGAGTATTGTAGCCACCCATTAAGGCTGTCTCGGGTGAGATGGCGTAGTGCACCATGTGCGTTGTGTTTCCTTCTAAGTTACCAGGAGGGTCGATAGTTTTAGAGGCTTTGTTTGAACCTTAAACAAACATGAACCATGGGTCACTCAATACAAAATCAGACTGGATATAAGTAAGTAAACAACCAACAAATGGTTATGTTGTCGATGGTAGGAACAATAGAGGATTGAGTAGATGAGATATGTTGAAGATCTGGTAAAAGATACGTAAGATATGCGGGAGGCAGATCAAGAGAATACAAAAGCAGAGAAGAAAGAAATGAGCCACTAGAAGGGGATGTTGAGACTGTCGAATCCCTCAAAAGCAGAGATCGAAAGCTGGCTAAGAACAAAAGAGCTGGAGTTTGCACAGAAAGATAACAAAAACCCTAGAGTAACATCCCGCAAATATCTTGAGAAATATGTGCTTACTGATTTGCATGAAGTCTTTTTCTATGATTTTCCACACTTATTGCAAGAGTGGATACTAAGGTTGAAGGATAACCACACAACGAACTAGATCCAGCAGCTAGAGTGGACCCCAGTACAAATTGAGTAGTTATATCAGGGGAACAACAAATTCTCCCACGCAGTAGATTTTTGGCTCGATAGTATTGTGGCAGGCTTTATAACAGAGTTTGCAGTAGATACAACAAATTCGTACAACGCAGCGGAGCAAGAGTTTCCACGTGGACCTATAGGAAGGTACATTAGATCGTTGTATACTTCTATCAAGATATTGCTATAAAACAAAGGTGTAATGACAATGGAGTCGGTCAGCTAAACTTCCTTGTGTGCATGGGGGAAGGGGGGAAACACTGATGGAACGAGGAGAAATGGAAGGAGGAAAGGATAAGGGCAAGAAGGAGGAACCCTTGGACCCAATCATGATGGATGACAACCATATCAATAAGATCATGGCAACAGCTAGAAATACATGTAGTTGAGTACCTGACCAATACAAGGTGAATACCAAGAAGACAGTCGTAGTCGCGAGGGAAGGCTTGGAAAGTGACAAAGAAGAGGTAGAGGATATTCGGGTTGTGGATCAGATTGAGGAAATCCTACACGCAACATATGAGAGGAAGACAAGAGGTCCAAGAACGGGAAGAGAAATCAACTATCCTATCCATATTAATGTCAGTGTGGAACCCATAAACCCATGTGCGACTAATACACCAAAGAGAACACCACCATTTAGACAACCGAAGTTTGGAAGAAGTCAGACAGCAAGAAGTACATCTACACAAGGAACAACAACTAGAGGAGCAAGTCCAGGCAATACTAGTCAAGTATCTACACCATGCAGAGGTATTAGTTCAGCGTTCGGTATGGCAGGACATGATCCCACCATCAGGTTACCAGAATTTAAAGGAGAAGCGTCGGAGGACCCAGAAAAACATTTGTTCATCTGTGAGAATATTTAGGAAGCAAAACAGATCACAGACAAAGATACTAAACTAGCACAGCTAGCGATTACATTAAGGGATCGTGCATTGGATTGGTACATGAGTTTAGCTACAAAAAATCCACCACAGACAACCAGAACAATTGCAGATATCAAGAAATTGTTGATAAACGAGTTTCAAAAACCAATTTCAGAAGATCAGTACATGAATGAGATGATCGAAATTAGACAAAATCCAGGAGAATTTGTATGGGAGATTGACCAAAGATTCAAGCGACTGAAGGGAAAGTTGAAATATCTCATGACCGATATGCAGCATAGGCACTTGTTCGTCAATTCACTGCTACCACACTTAAAATATCCATTGTGACAACAGAAGTTTCATACGCAGGTAGAGGCTCTGCAGACAGCCTTGCAACTAGAAGAAAACCAGTATCAGCAGACGGATCCATCCATCGAAGAACTGAAGTAGGATTTGAAGAACCTAACGTTCCAGCTAAACCAGAATAAAAGTAAGGATAAACAAGAAATTGTTTGGTGTACTACATGCAGGATGGAAGGACACCACAAGAACGAATGTCCAACATTCACGCAGTATATGGCAGTAGGAATGCCAAATTCGTTACCAACAGGAGGACTATGGTGCGAAATCTGTAAGAAATTGGTCCACGATCCATATCACTACCCAATGATGTAGAAATACCAGACAATTCCAAAGAGTTCATATTGCAACTTTTGCAAGTTAGTGGGCCATGATGACAAAGATTATAGAACTATGGAGTTGATGTGAGAAAGGACATCAGATGCATATAGAGTGAAGGAAGAAATGATGAATGAGCAAGCCGCACCACAATTTAACCAAGTTCCATCCCCATACAATACTACACATCAGCAGTATAATACGGCACAACAACCATATAATACCACGCAGCCACAATACAACACAGCACAACCTCAACACAATACCGCATAGTATAAGTAGGTGCCTCAGTATAACGCGCCGAGAGGAGATCGAGCGGGATACAAAGGTGGAGGACGAGCAAGAGGAGGTTTTGGAAGAGGTAGAGGACCGGTGGTATGTCAAAATTGCCAAAAACCGGGACATTATGCAAGGGAATGTCCACTTCCACCAACAACGTGTATGTATTGTTGCGCATCGTACCATGATATGGAAGAATGTCTGACACTATTAGTAAATATCCAAGAAAAGAGGAACAAGAACAACCAAAATGTTCAGTGGATTTCAGCCGAAGCGAGGGATGAAGGACGAAATATCAATATAGTTACCCGTGGAGGAGCTAAAACAAGAAACGACGCAGTCCAACAAGAGCCAATACAACACCAGTGGGTGAAGAAGAATGTCGAACCAATGAAGCAGTTCGACGTGCAGAAGGAGAGGAAGATATTTAAGCAAGCCAGACAAGAATTCTAGAAGGACGATATTGTGTTGACTTCAACTGTGCAGTAGGTACGAGATGCCTCTGTTATTAGATCATACGAATGCAATGCAACCCATGGGACAAGTAAGTACAATAAAAATATTTTTGCAATCATGTGTAGAAGTATTGAATGATCCATCATCTATCAAAATATTGCAAAACATATTAGAAAGATGTAGCATAGAGGCAGAAGGAAAACTAGAACAAAAAACCACCAATCACCTACATACAAGGAGAAGAATAAGTAGGGAGTTCAGACTAAATGCCAACATCGGAGATTTCAACATGGGAGATATCATATTGGATCTAGGATCTGAAGTTAATGTATTACCAAAGAAGACATGGCAATGCATGAGAGAGCCCACATTAGGATATTCACCTGTTCAACTGAAACTAGCAAACCAACATAGAGTCCTACCAATTGGTGGACTAAAAGGAGCGACAATAGACCTAGATGGAGTGCGCACTAAAGCAGACTTTGAAGTGATCGAAATAGTGGACAGCACAACACCATATCCAGCGTTGCTTGGTTTGGATTGGGTGTTTGACAACCAGGCCATAATCAATTTGAAGACACGGAAAATGACATTTGAGTCAAGTGAATACAGGGTCATCGCACCATTAGACCCATCAGAAGGGGAAAGGTTTGTAGAAACTACTTGCTTAGACTTAGAGGAAATCATCCAGTTGTACAAAACAACTGCTCACAACGAGGATTACGTGAACCCAAATGCATATGGGATACTCAGTTGGCGGAGCATTACTTCATGTGGGACAAACTTGGATACCAATTTGGATAACTGGAAACAAAGGCTACACGAAGTTTCCACGAGAAGATGTGCATGAATAGACCGCGTAGTAAGATGGGTAGGCACAGAGATAAGGGAACCACCTAGTTTCCATGGGTAAACGATCTAGAAGTATTCTTGACATAGTACGAAGATGAAGTTTTAGAGAATCAAAGACTTTTAGCACTTGATATAGCACTCAAGGCCACACCTGCAAGATGGTGGGGCGCACACAAAGATAAAATCACAGATTGGTACCAATGTAAGCGGTTACTACGCATAAGGTTTGGCGCGAAACAACAAAACAACAAGCAACAAAAGTATGATGGACAGGGGGCACCAATGGAACACTTGGAGAAGTGTAGAACGTTGTGGAAAATGACACCCCCAGAGGAATGGCCTCATCATTTCATACACACTCTAGAGGGCATACCAGCAAACTGGTTTACAGACCAGGAACTGCACAAAGGAATTGCGACCTGGACGATATTACAATAGAACTTTACAGCCACTTTTTCATTCGAGCATGAAAACCCCAACATAGATGCAACTCTTAAATAGATAAGAGGGATGATATTCATCAAGGAACTAGAAGTCAAACTCATAACATAAGAACAACAGCGGAACAAACAGACAGTCAAGGAACTGTTGTCATGCTACCATGTGCAGAAGTAAGCACCAGATGAAGACGATCCATGCGATATTCAGATAGAGTAAGCGAAAGGAAAAAGAGAAGTGGAGGGTCCACCTATAGAATTAGAAGTCATTGTTGTGTCGATGAAGGTGAAGAAAGTCAACATTGGGACAGCTGAGAATCCTAAAATGGCCAGCATTAGAGATTATTGGGATGAGAAAACAGTAGAAAGCATAACAGAGTTACTGTGCGAGTGCAACTACCTGTTTCCCACAACATTTACAGAGATGAAGGGTATAGTAGGAGAGCTAGGAGAAATGAAGATACTACTCAGAGCTTAAGCGAGACTGATTAGACAGCGACCATACAGATTGAACCCGATATATAAGCAGAAAGTCAAAGTTGAGATCGACAAGATGCTCGAAGCCAGAATCATAGAACCAGTGGAAGAATCGGAATGGATAAGCCTAATGGTATTTCAGGAGAAAAAACAAGGAGGGATAAGGATATGCGTTGACTTGAGGAAGTTGAATGATACATGCCTACATGACTCGTTCCCTACACCTTTCACGGATGAAGTGTTGGAGAATGTAGGAGGATATGAAGTTTACTCATTCACTAATGGATTCTCAGGCTACCACCAAATCAAGATAGCACAAGAAGACAGATACAAAACCACATTTGCTACAGAATGGGGATCCTACCAGTACACAGTCATGTCGTTTGGACTGAAGAATGCACAAGCAATATTTTCCAGACCGAGTTTAAGGAATTTATTCACCAATTTCTAGAGGTCTACTTGGACAATTGGAGAGTCTATAGTTTGTTGAAAGACCATGTAGAGGTCTTACGGTTGTTGTTAGAAATATGTAGGCAATGCCAGATATCACTAAACATAAAAAAAAATGTATATTCGGAACATCGTTTGGGATACTATTAGGCCATATAGTATGCAAACAAGGTTTACTAGTAGATCCTACAAAGATTGCAGTAATTGTTAACTTGCCACCACCAAAAATAGTCCATCAACTAAGAGCGACATTGGGACAAACAGGATACTACAAAATTTTTATCAAAGGATATGCATAGATTACCGCGTCAGTGGAGAAATTGTTAAGAAAAGATACAAAGTTTCAGTGGGACGATGATTGTCAACACGGTCTGGATACGCTGAAAAAAAAGATGGTCACTGCACCAATACTAGTATTTCCATACTGGGAAAAGACATTCCACGTGCATGTAGATGCATCAACCATATCACTTGGAGCTATCTTGGCGTAGCTAGGAGCGGGAGAGTTGGATCACCTTGTAGCATTGTGAGCAGAAAGCTATCAGAATCAAAACAGAACTATAACACCATCGAGAGGGAAGGCCTAGTTGTGGTCTACACACTACAAAAGTTTAGACATTACTTATTGGGAAAACACTTTAAGATGTTCACAAATCACTAAGCCCTTAAATACCTAGTCAACAAGCCAGTGCTGGGGGGGGGAATTTGTTGATGGTTACTACTATTTCAAGAATTTGACTTTGAAGTAATATTCAAGCCAGGAAAATTGAATGCAAGACTTGACCACCTATCAAGGGTCACAAACGGGGAAGAACCTATGAATTTAGAGGACAAATTCTTGGACACACAGTTATTTTCGGTCCAGATCATTGATGAATACTTTGTAGATGTCATTCAGTACTTGAGCATAGGTACTGCGCCACAGGAATATAACACCATGCAGACGAAAAACCTGGTAGCCTCGGCTGCTGACTATCAAATGATCGCAGGGCACTTATACAAAATGGGTACAGATATCATCTTGTGAAGATACGTGCTAGAACATGAAAGACAAAAGAGTTTTAGCAGAATCCCACCAGGGAATAGAAGGAGGACATTACGCAGGCAAAGCTACCACGCAGAAGGTATTGCATGCAGGATTATGGTGGCCGACCATTCACAGAAATTCGAAGGAGTATTTCCAAAGATGTGACGTCTGTCAAAGGGTTGGTAAACCCAACAGAAGGGATAAGATGCCATTACGACCACAGGGAACATTACAAGCATTCGATAAATGGGCAATAGACTTTGTGGGACTAATCAACCCACCAACAAAAAGAACAGGAGCAAGGTACATCATCATCATGACGAAATACCTAACAAGATGGGCGGAAGAAACACCAGTGAAGGATTGCAGCACAAAAACAACATCACACTTTCTATTTGAACAAGTAATCACTAGATTTGGATGCCCAAGAGTTTTGATTAGCGAAAAAGGCACACACTTCATTAACAGCACTATCAATGCTATGACTGAAGAGTTTGAAGTCCATCATCAGAAGAGCACACCATATCACCCACATGTGAATGGCATAGTAGAAGCATTTAACAAAATCCTTGAGAATGCACTGACAAAGATCTGTAATGTCAACAGGGATGACTCGAACCTCAAAATACCAACAGTATTGTGGGCCTATAGGACTACTTGCAAGAAGTTGACAGGGCACACGCCAGTTAAACTGGTATATGTTCAAGAAGCAATGGTGCCATTAGAATTTATGGTGCCTAGTTTGTGAGTAGCAACAATTAGACATAGGACGAAACGAGGCATAGTACAGGAGAGACTAAATTAGTTGATGACTATGGAGGAAGATCGGATCCTAGCAGGATTCCACCAACAAGTTTAGAAATCAAGGCAAAAATCATGGAATGACAGACACATCAAGAAGAAAACTTTCAAGGTAGGAGATTTAGTGTTGATGTATGACAACAAATCCATTCAGCACCCAGGAAAACTCATAATGCATTGATTAGGACCGTACGAAGTAAAAATTGTCACAGATGGAGGAGGTGTACAATTGAAAGACTTAGCAGGCGTAAAACTTAGAGGGATGATCAACGGGAGCCGACTGAAGTTGTATAAGGATAGTCGACCACCCACAACTTCAAAAGTCTCTGCGCAGTAAAAAAAAAACAAAAACAGGATATTAAACAGTACCAACAGAGGTACAGTGCACCGCAAGGAGAAGGAGCACACACACGTAGGAATACAAACTTGGAGAGGACAAGGCCAACGGCTAGGTCAAAATGGAAACAAGCAGGAAAAGGAAAGATGGTAAAAGCAGTATGAAACAACGAAGTTATGCAGAATTGAATGTCGGAAAGGACCGACGGGACACCACATTAATCGGGCCAACTGGAGACGGTGAGGGAGAGTAATGGAAAGTATGAAGGAACTGGAGGTTCATTGAATCCATAATAAAGGTAGCGTCTTCGACAAGTTTCATGCGATGCCAATAAAAAGCACAGATGCGGGAGCAAACAGTTTATTCTAAAGACTGGAAAAGACAGAGAGTGAGAGCGCATACAGAGCACAGAGCGAAGTTCACAGAGGTTGCAGAAGTTATGGAGCACAGTGAGCAATTGACATCCACCAACATGGCACCACCAAAACAAGAAGAGTTGAACTAGATTGTCTGACACTCCAGAGTTAGAACCAGGGCACAGGCACAATCGCAGGAAAGCGAACAACAACCATCGAAGATCGTCAATGTCGATGAAATCCCCTAACCAGATAGGACACCGATAAACCCCACAACCGTGGTAGAATAAATCCAACAGCCAGCACCTGAGGGCATGAATGTGGATATGCCAATGGAAGAACAAGAGCAACAAATCCAGGGCACAGGCAACCTAGCGCAACTAGAGAACCTTGAAGGAGCTCTGAGAGTCAATGGGATGGCTACAAATCAGGAAACAGTAGTCGAGCCAGACGAATCTCAAACAACCGTATCAGACCACCCACAGGAAGGAATGGTGGAATATGTCACATACTGGCCAAAATGGTTTGTCGATGTAAGACGACCGGAGGCTGGAACCTCAAGTCAGCGGCTACCGAAAAAGGATAAGCGACAGGTCACCACGCAAGCAACCCGTCGCAGCCATTGTTTTGTCACGTATACCAGAAGCGATACGAGTGAAATCATACTTGTTGGGTTTTGTGGAGAAGCTGAAATACTCAGACCATGATGTAACAGACATGGACAAGTTCCTGAAGTTCGCAAAAAGAGTCTACCTACAGACAGTGGGTCTAGATCCATTTGGGAAACCGATTGATCAACCACTCCAGTGGGCAACAGGACTGGCAAAAATGGGGATTTTAGTTATGTTAGAGCTACCACACTTTGGCAAAGGATAGTATGCAGGAAATTGTGTCAAACAACTGATGGCAGTCATGCATGGTGGGGATATATGGTTGGACAAGCTCGTTTTGATAGACGTCGATCTCACTGCGCACAATATAGGGTTGTCATCCTGGGGCATGGATCCCGCACAATTTCTCGACGACAAAACAAAGGAGAAAGAACTCATGAAAGAGATGAAAAAGAAATACGACACTGACAGGAGGATGCGAGGAATCATAATCAAGAGGATCAATGATGTCATGACACAAATGGCCGCAAAATTTTTGGCCTGCAAGTTGCTAAGAAAAATCTGAAAGGAGGAGTCCCGACGGGGGTCATTGCAGTTGCAGCACAATGTGTCGAGGGCACCACAGTTAGTTGGGCACCCTATATTTTGAATTTGTTTATGGATGACTGGAAGGATGCGTAGGATCTAAGAACAGAATTTCATTATTCATGGTTGCTCATGTTGATATCCATCATGGGATGGAAGGAACCGAATTACACATTTTTCGCCACCAGTCCCAAGCCGAATCGTGGAGCGAGATATTAATCACTCGGCGTAGCGCCAGACGCCAAGCACAGGATGAACGCAGTTGTATTCGAAGGATACCTTCGCAACCTACAGGAGACCATCTCCAACCTCTGGAAAATAACACCACATGTTGTCGCACACTATCGAGACATCGCCAACTTCAAGGCCACTCGACATGCGATGTGGATATAGGTGAGGAAGGACCTTAACAAGTAGTGGCTACAATTGCACTACTGCATCACGGAGGGCAACATCGAAATGGTTATCAGGGATTGGGAGGATGACTGGAAGATTCCACTCCTCACCCAAGACATACCTACAAAGACAGCGGAAAAAGAGACAGGGCAGGAAGAAGCACAACCTCAGGAATTCCCAGTGCCCAAGAAACGAAGGACGGGCCAGAAAAAAACAAAGCAGGCGAACGAAGGGACATCTAAGATGGGGACCCAGAAGGGGACGAATAATAATACGTAGTCAGCCCAAGAACAACAAAAACAGGTTGAGGCAGCGCAGGGGACTACACCAAGCCCCAATTCACAAGAACCATGCCTGACTAAGAGACCAGCTTCTCAAATGGGAGGCACGTGCAAGAATATGAAGGCATAGAGAACACCTCCAGAATATACGATCACGGAGGATGATGCGGAAATGATAGCCCAAAAGGTTCAGGATCATACATTTGAAGATTTTGAAAATGTTGTGAACCACAGTGACAAAATTCAAGAGGAATTGGCAAACATGTGACAGTTACTCAAGCAGAACGGAGAAGCGAAGAAAACAGGCAGCAGCATAGGAACAACACCATCAACATCACAGACAGGAGAAGTACCGGAAGAAGATGAGCGAGATATAGTCCACACAATACCACAGTCAAGCGCGACATTCCACATTACACCCAGTATGTTGTGCATGGACGAGATTATGGGGAAAACACCCCTAAAGGACTTAGCTCAACTCCAATTGGTATTGTCGTGTATACCATCCAAAGCTCTACATAAATTACAGGTTAGAATTACCCAAGAAGTACAGTCTCATGCATGTACAGACTTAGCCGAATTACAGCAGGAAAAGGATAAATGGGATGCACTGGAATTGGTATACGAGTAGGCCAAGCTTGAGACCCAAGAGGAGAGGGAGCGCGCAAACGGATTGGAACAAAAAGTGGTTGGAACTTATGAGAAGATTCTAAAGACCATGTAGAGGGACGTACTCACAGTAGCAGAGAAGATTGATCAGATTGCATAGGCAATCGATCAATATCAGAAGGAGATCAAGAATCTCCGCGAGCAGCTCACACCCACCACTCCACCAACAGTAAGGGATCAAAGGAAGGAGGAGGCAGCAGAGCAGCTACAGGAGATAGAGCAACAGGTCAGCATAACAGCTGACTTGTTCGAGAATGTAGAACAGTTGTGGACGAAGCTAGAAGAGGATTAGCAAGTCCAGCAGTGGGACAAGGAAGAAGAAAGGATAAGCACAACTATCCAAAACCTTAAGCAAAGGCAGAAGACAATGTCTATCACGGAGCGCGTCAAAGGGGCATAGGATATGAAGAAACTACAAGCAGAACTCACCACTGAGCAAATGCAGAAAAAGGAGCATCAGACTCAAATGGAACCGCTTCAAAAGCGAGTGGCAGAAGTCATTGCACAGTTAAAGGAATCCAAGACATACATGGCACATACCCAGGCAGAGTGCACAAGGTTGATTAGTGACGAGATCACATTCCATACAATAGAAGCACTCAAGGAAAAGACCACGTAGGCTCAAACATAAGCAACAGAGCTCAAGGAGAAGTTCCAGGCGATCACCAGGGAGATCGACGAAGTGCACAAAGGTTAGGTGGCTCGGGACGAGCCACATGTCAGTGTTGGGGGCTTGTTGGAAGTAGGCCAAAGCAGAAAGAAAGGCAATTTTGGAAAAGAAAGCATGCACAAGGAAAGTGACAGCTGGAGGGAAGAGCAGCACGCGTGCATGCATGGAATAGCTAACGATAATAGGGTTAGGGTTTTTGCAATGTATTGTAATGGACGAAGAGCCAGAAACATATAAATATGGATACCTAAGTCTCATAGCGGAGTTGTTAGTTATTAGTTGTTGATTGACGCTATGTGATATTTTGTTGTATGACCTAATTTTGTAAGTTGTTGAGCTAGAGAGGACTAAGGAGGGTAGATCTTGAGGGTTAGATCGCATGTTGAGGAGCCTGGTGTGATCTATTCGCCCTCATAATAGATCTTAACCAAACTGCGAAGGGTTGTAAAGTGCGCGGTGTTGTAGTTCAGAACAACTATAATAAAAGAGCTAAGAGCCAAATCTTTGTGGACGTAGCTCAGGGGGGTGAACCACGGTAAAACTCGTGTTATGTGAGTTTATGCATGTGTTTCTTTATTATCTTTCAGTAGATATTATTATGCTAATTGAATGAGTTGTTATATTTCCTGCATAACCGTAAATAATGGTGTATTGTGTTAATAAGTTACAATAGAACTCTCAGCGTGCACTTCTCATATCTCCTACTCAATCCTAGGCTGCAAACACATGAGTATTGTAGCCACCCATTAAGACTATCTCGGGTGAGACGGCACAATGCACCATGTGCATGCATTGCCTTCTGGGTTACCAAGAGGGCCGATAGTTTTAGAGGCTTTGCTGGAACCCCGAACAGACATGAACCCTGGGTCACTCAATACAAACTCAAACTGGATATAATTAAGTAAACAACCAATAGACACATTAAAAAGAAAAAGTTTCAAGTGGGATATTTGGTATTAATCTATGATAACAAGTTCATGCAACATCCATGAAAGTTTAGAATGCATTGGTTAGGACCCTATGTGATTCAACATGTAATAGAGACGAGTGTTGCACAATTGGAAACCTTGAATGGAGAAGTCCTTGGAGGAATGGTGAATGGAAGTCGGCTGAAACTCTATAGAGATAGTTGACAGTTTGTGCAGTAATATGGGATGTGCCCGAACACATGTATCATAGTAATTATACTATAGTATGAAGATAAAATAGAGAAAAACATATATATATATATATATAAAGAGAGAGAGAGAGAGAGAGAGTACAAAGGCATAAGAACTTGCGCAGAAGGAATGATTATCACACATCGAGATGGAACTGCGTCAGTTAAGATAGTAATCCAAAGAAGAAAAAGATCACGACACAAGCAAATGTAAAAGCAGAACAGTTGTGCATTTTGGCACTAACAAGATCATTGGAAGCATTAAAGCACAGAAATGACAGCGATAATATGGTAATGATAGGTCATAAAGACGACGTATAATCTTAAATGGTAAAAATCGTCGGAAATCACGACAGATTGGCAGTACAAGGCAAAAATCACACGACGGATTTGGTAATAAATTTGCATTTATTTAACCATTCATCAACCCTGTTGACAGATTGAACAAGTTAGTGGAGGCATGATGAGACATGCACAGTTGGCAAGGAAGCACAAAAGCAGTCGAAGTTCACTAAGCATAAATCATTTTTATTAAGAGTTGCATGCAAAAGATAGTGAACCGGAGCAAACTAGAGTGAACCCGAGTGACTCAGAGTCGAACTACAACTACCACAAAATAGCCATAAATCAAGTAACAAAACTTGTCGCACGAAACAATGGCCCCACCAAAAGTTGGAGCGCCATCAGCAATGGCGTGAAGGCAATTGAAACGACCAACAAATGCACCAGAGGTTGAGGAAATACTTGGAGCTTTGACTTCATTGTCACAGGAAAGCTTCCACAGGGATTATATCCCACCAAGGAAAGACAATGTGCCTCAGTTCAAAGTACCAACAGATGGGAAATACCCATTGACAACATCACCAGTTCCACCTGGTGTAAGTATTGAAGGAGACATGCTCAACAAGGTTTTCGCCCTCTAGTTTGTGGATCACAATATCGCAAATAAACAGAAGTTTCTTGAGTTGGCCAGGGAAAAGTACTTGTGCACTAAGAGCGTACCAAAAACAGGAGCAATATTGTTGGAAACATGGATGTGGGCAACAAGACTCGAGAATTCGGGAATATTGAACCTATTGGAAGTTCCACACTTTGAACACAACCTGGAAATCAATGTCTGTGTGAAGTTATTACTCAGTTGCTTCCATGGGGGGACACTATGGCTTGACCCACCAGTGTCAATTGATACTGCATTTATTGCACAGACCACATGGCTACATAAAGTGGGAGAGGATCTGACCCTTTGTTCAACAAGAAAAGGGAGAGAGCTGAATCTAAATCAATGAAGGAAAGTTTTCACACCTTCAAGGGGGAAAGGGTATTGGATGTCGTGAAAATAAATGATAGTGGTGTTTAGTTTGCAATACAGGTGTTGGCCAGCAAACTGTTGCACAAGTGTCGTAAGGATGAAGTACCGGCTATAGTGATCACAGCCGCATGAAAATGCTCAGAAGGGGTCCAAATGAACTGGGCCACCTACCTGGTGAATCAATTTTTGACAGATTTTATCAAGGCCCAGAAGAAGGGTACATAGTTTCATTATGCATGGCTTTTGATTTTGATTACGCTGGTAGGATGGCAAGAACTAGGCTACTATCAACGCATGGGGACAACCGGTAAAGGTAATATGGTCAGGTGGTAAGCCAACTTATGGCATATGAAAAACAAACGGAGGCAACATGACAATAATGTGGCATTCTTTGTATACTTTGATAATATCATGTATCTAATCGAACATACATCACGCATCTCAACTGAGATAGTGGAAACCTACAAAAATATTGCGTGATTCAAAGCAGCAATACACCATATGTACGTGCAAGCAAAGAAGGACCATGCATGCCAATGGCTTCCAACCAACTATAGGTTGACAACATAGGATGTATGCTTGATTGTGAATGATTGAGAATATGGGTGGTGTTAGTCTCTAATTTTTCTTTTGATTTAGTGAAAAATTCTAATCCTAAACCCTCCCTACCTACACTTCATTGTTTGCTTTCATTTGAATTTAATCTTTGTTTTGAGTTTGTTTTGATTCGCATTTTAGCTTTTTGAATAATTTATGTAAGTTTGGGGATTTAAGACATGGTTTTATGAGACTTGCCACATCATATGCCTATTTGAATCCTTCAAATTCAAATTTCTGCTAAGTCATTAATAGCGCTACTGGAATAACATTATTCCCATAGCGCTAATGTAATCATGCCATGATAAGCACTAGCCACCCTGATTTTGTTATGATTACATAAATCGTGGACCGATAATCCGCATGTGTCCCACGATATCACTTGAATCAATTATGCAGTTCAAATTGTTACATGATGGGATCATCCTGTACCTGCAAAGACCCATTTCAAATCAGTTCAATTCCCAAACATCATTTTACGACCCTGTCACTCGTTGTTCTGATTTTGTTGAATTATAAGCGCAGGTATCTTTGAGAATAAATTGCTAACAGTTACATATTGTAAATTCAACTTCCGACAGTGTTGAGTTACAACATTGTATTATCAATATGGCACCTAAGAGAAGTGGGAAAATTGTCAGATTGGAACCTGAGGGCACTGAGCTTCTCAAAGCATATCCGCAAATGGCGCAAAGGTTTAAAGACGTTGGTTGGTTTGAATTCTTCACCACCTTCCAAGGTCATGACAAACAGGTATCTATGGCGTTTGAACAGAACTTCGATGGTTTCGAAGTGGAGATCAGAAAGTTGTTGATGCTGGTGACAGAACAATCAATCACCAAAGCTTGCAGATTGGTAGTTGGAAGAGAATGATGGTGGAAAAAGGAGCATGTAGTCATAGAATTTGTCAATCAATAATTGCTACCAAATAAGTAAAACCTGGATTGGAGAAATGGGGTCCCTCACAGTTGGATTAGACAAGAATGGCATATCGCTTTGATCATAATTCACAGAAACCCTGGAATTGGTTGATCCAATCCCTAAATATTGATCCAAAGCCAAGCAAACATAAAAGGGGCAAAGGGAAAAAATAAGCTACACAGAAACATGGTATCACAGTTGATGAATTTCTAGACAAAGAGGAATTATCTGCAACAAGGGTGACAAGGACCAGTAAGAGAAAGAAACAGACTCAACAATTTCTTGTTGATACTTCTGTAGATGAAAACCAAGACAAGGTCACCACCAGCAAAGGTAAGAGATCAAAACTTGATGCAGAGATTGAAATGTTTCCAGATGCAGAAGTGTTTCCTGATATTGACATTAAAATGGAAAAAAATACAGATGAAGATTACAATGTAAATCCAATTAAACCCACAGTCAATAATAAACAAAAATTGACAAGTAAGAAAAGTGTTAAAGGAAAAAATGGTAAAGCAATAAAAGAAAGAAAATCTCAAGTGGAGCAATGGAATTCCAAACAGAAAGAGAAGATACAGGATTTAAAAAAGTAAAGATGAACACAACAGAAAAAAGAAAAAACAGAAATCAAATACAGGAAATACTTTGTTTTTCCTGTTTTAGTATTTATCTTCAAAAGAAGTTTATGAAACTATGGACATGAATTTGTTAAAACCAAAAGAGTTTTTTGTTGGAAACATGCCCCTTCACAAAAACCTCTCTTGGTTTTTACACATCTATCACATTTTAAGAGATTCAGGTATATCTTTGAGGCCTAATTTTCTGATAAAGCTACAGGAAATACTCTATTTGTTTTACCTATTTTAGTCTTTTTATTCAAGAGAGGTTGCAGAACATATGGAGAGGAAATTTTTGAAACAAATTTTTTTTTTCTTGGGAACATACCCCTTCACAAAAACCTCTCTTGGGCTTTACACAACAATCATTTTAAGAGATTCGAATTGATATTTGAGGCCTATTTTTCTGATATTTCACAATAAATAATTTTTTGTTTTAGTCAGTACTTTTGGGAGCGGTTATAGAATAGTTGGTGATGAATTTTTTGAAACCAAAAGAGATTTTTGTTGAGAACAAGTCCCTTCACAACAACCTCTCTCGGTTTTTACACAACTATCATCGTTTAAGAGATACAAAGAGATTGTTGGACCCTATTTTTCAGGAATGTGTCAGATTTATTTTCCTAAAAAATCTCATGAACAACAGTTGACAAGCCACTTCATCAATTTGACTTGGAGATCAGATTTGATCTTCTCCTTGATTATTTGAAACAAGAAACTAAATATATATGAGGAGGTTTTCAGATCCATTTATTTTGGATCTTGATAATTATGCATTGTTTCTATATAAACTCTGTAGAAGGAGAAGTAATGGTCAAAAAATTGGAGATCCAGAGGACCTGTTTTGAAACTCCTTGTAAGACATTACTGTTCTATTTGACACTTAATAGAAAAGGCATGTGGATGGTTAGACTCTCTTTTATAATTTGTTCTTCTCTCTTCATGCTTGAGCTCATTATTCAAACTGTGATGCATTTGTTTTCTTGATTATTGATTAATGCAGTAAAGAATTTGTTGTGGTGATTATTTTCAAGTTTTGATTTCAGGCTCATGTTCTTGTTTCTTAATGATATTTTGAGATAAGAATTTATGTGAAGTTGACAAATTGAAAACTTCATTTTCTCTTTTCCTTATTGGTCTAATATATCTATGTGACTACCTTTTAACTAGTCAATGGGATATCTTATGTTCTTATTCTGAATTTCTTGTTTATTTTATAACCTTGAGTCAGTTTTCAACCACCTTATTCAAAAACCAAACCACAAAAACCTTCAAAACACTTTTGCAATAAATCGATGATGTGCTAGCTTTCCCTCTCATAGTCAAGTGCAACTTTAGGGACTAACAAGTGGAAAACCCCAACAGAGAAAACAAGGCACACAGAAGATGAAGAAGAACATGATGAGAGTGATGAAGAAACGGATGAGGGGTAGGGTAATGATCGAAACAATGGTGCAGAAGATACGCCTAGGCCATCAACAACAGAGGTAGAGAAGACAGTCCCCACAACAAGATCCAAACACAAATATAAGGGGAAGGAGCCAGTAGGAGGTGCGCGCAAGAATACTAAAGAACACAAGGAACCCCCAATATACACTTTGACCAACAACGACATGGACCGAATCGACAACCAAGTACGAGATGCCGCAAAGGAATTCATTGATGAAGCAACGAGGAAACAGACAGAGCAACACCAAAAGGTGTAGGAGAAATTGGTAACACTACAACAACTCTTGGAAGCAGCCAACATAACAAAAGAGCACAAGGCAGAGGGGAGAACGTCCACAATTGTAGTGGAGGAAGCAAAGACTGCTCATCCAGTCTTAACCAAGCTAGCAGCTGGACACTGAACACTACAAATTAAGATAGACACGGTTGAGTTCCCAACGATAGAATTACAAGAAGAGGTGAAGGTGATCAACTATATGAACATTGTGGTGTCACGGTTATCGACACACATATTACAAAGCTTTCAAATGGGCATGTTGCATGAGATAAGGATCTAAGGAGAGGAAGAACACCAAGAATTGGCCAAAGTACAAGATGAAAGGGCTCAATTGTAGCAATAGTATGAAATTGTTCTACAACAAAAGAGTGCAGTGGAAGGGAAAGTGGAAGAAGTAAGGAAGGAAAAGAATGAGGTCGAGAAAAGGGCCAGGAAATCATTAAAGGAAAAGGATGAAGCCGAGAGTATGGCACACAAGACACAAGCGGTCGTCCATAAGTTGTACAAAGAAATGCCAGAAGTCCCAATAGTAGTCAAGGCTACTATGGAAGAGTATGTATTGAAGATTGGTGAAGTTATCAAGGACTTTTGATCGAAGATTGAGGACCTACAGTTGTGAAGTACACCAAGAACACCACTAGAAGTAAGAGCAAGCAGGGAGAGAATGGAGATGACAGTCGTCACCAACATCAAGAAGGTGGAAGAAGAGTGCACAAATATCTGTGAGGAGAGCGCGAAAATCTGATCAGACTTGGTGGAAGATCCAGAGATGAAGGTTGTGGAGGCCAAATTAAGAGAAGTGTGGGAAAAGACCCAGCAAAATTCTGAGAGAATAAACACACTTCTACCAGCTGAACATATGACAATAATTTTGGCACAGAGGCAATCCTACATGGAAGTGGAACAGATGAGGGATCAACAGAATATCTTTCAGCAACGCTTAGGACCATTGCAGGAAGACGCATTGAGGGTGATAGGTTAACTAGCCAATACACAGGGCAAGGTGAAACAAGAAGCATATGAAACAAAAGAAAAATGTATGGCTTTGAATGCGTAGGGGGTAGAAGAGATTGTGGAAATAGAGAAAGTAATAATAAAGTAAGTTGCGGCAATTAAGGAAGCCTCCCAGAAATTCATCCAAGGATGGAGAAGCGCGCAACATGCCTAAGTGGCTCAAGATGAGCCACGTGTGAGTGTTGGGGGCATGTTGGATAGGCATTTTGGAAAAAATATACATAAAAATTACTAAGTATAGAAGAAGTGCGCAGAAGAAGAATAAGGGAGACTCAGGAGTGCGTAGTTGAGGCGCATCCAAGAGGATAGTGCGCAGAGAGAAGAATAAAATAGAGGAATAAAGCAGAGAAGAAAGCGGGGGAAAAGGAAGGATGACGACCCGACGTGCTAAAGATATAAGGACACGCAAAAGAAGGAAGGACAACAGCCAGAGTGGAAAAGAAGCATGTAGATGGAAAAGCAGGTGAAAGCAGCCCGAACAACAAGTTAACTTGAGTTATCATGTATTGTAATACGATTTTTTGGGATGAACAAAGTAGGATTTTAAGCCCTAGAATGTATGTACAAATATGTAATGGGTTGGGAGAATAGGGGTTCTTCTACCAGTTGTTGTTGTGGTTCTTCTCGAGCTGTATTATGGAGTTTGTTAAGTTATTTCATGTTTTGTTGAAGACGAAGAGTGATAGGATAGGTTGATAAGGAGATAATCTATGTCTGAATGCTAAGGAGATGGTGCAGAGAGAGAGGCTTGCACTGGAGAGTAGCTAGGCTAGGAGAAAGGAAATACAACCATGATGTGTCTTTGTAAGTGCATTGTGAAAGCCTGAGAAATTACCAAATGCATAATAAAGAAGCCAGTTGTTGTGGATGTAGCCCAAAGTTGGGTGAACCACGTTAACTCATGTGTTGAATGTCTTTTGTGTGATTGTTCATGGATTCTGTTTGGATGCTTATTAGACTAGAATTGTCTTGTGTGTAATCATTGTGCAATTGTTACGATTGTTACAATAATGGGTTATGTTGTAATCCAAAATATAATGGTAATATGAATCAGAACTCACTAAATAGCTCACAAAAAATAAAAATTGATTTACATGCACATAACCAATAAGTAAGAATGAATATAGAATGGTCACCTCTCGTTCCCTCACTACTGCAGAAATATGGTTCTTGCAGTCCCCATAAATACCTTGGGTGAGACTTCATCTGAGCATGTAGGTGATGTCGAAAGGGTCGGTGTCTAAAGGGTTTTGTTTGTCAAAGAAAACTCGAACCTGGGGTCTTACAACCGTGCGCAATGCCAACAACAGAGTTCATCGATCCTCCTAAGAAATGTACTTCATTAGGTTAGATACCCCTAAAAGAATACTATTGAAGCTCTAGGAATCCCCGAGCCATCTCCAATCCTCTGAATAGTACTCCAAGTTTCCACATGCCAACTAGGGCCCAATTCCCTCCGTGAAATTGCACAATTCTCTTCATCTCCTGTAGGGTGATCTCCAAGCAAGTGGATCCTCCATGGTGCCCTAGTGAAGGGAATCCACCAAACTATCAAGAGAACTTTATTGCCCAAGGGAAGAACACTAAGCCAAAAACCATCTAAGGCCATGCATCCACTAAGAAAGATATCTCAATAGTGTAAATCCATCAAGGAATATCTCTCATGTGCCAATCCATCTCAGACCATCCAAGGGTTGAACATTCAACATGTACACCCAATCTCATTAAGCACCCCAAGAACGGTGTAAACACTTTCATAGTAACCTCAAAAATTAACATTTAATGTATAGGAAAAATACCCCATAACCATTGTACAATGCCCAAAAATCAAGTCCATGATCAAAATCACATCTCTCTCTCTCTCTCTCTCTCTCTCTCTCTCTCTCTCTCTCTCTCTCTCTCTCTCAAGAGTGTATCACGGGTTACAAGCACATGGGACATAAAATGATGATGTATTTCAGCTATAAGGTAGATCCTAACCTCACACATCAAGGGGAAACTATTATGACTTGAATTTCACTCACAAATACATTCAATCAATCACTAGAAAACATCATTAGTGGACAAGAATACTACACAACAAGGCTACCTCATGGCTAATCACCCCAAATGAGTTTGGAAAAACTTTATAAAAGTGGGTTTTCATATACTAGCATGACTTTCCTTCACTAGCACACGTGTGACTTGTGCGACATTTCCTTCGAAAGTCACACAATTATTCTCACTTGTGTGAATTCGACTCATTCAACATAAGTAAGAGGCCAAGCTTAGCCCAAATACCTCTAGGTTTATGTACAGGAGAAATTTGAGCTCATGAGGAGTATTTTGGCCTCTTAAAGTCTTCATCAAACATTGGGATCTCCATCTCAAATGAGGAGCTTTCACACTTGAGATAGTTCTTCCTAGAGCTTGGGATTTTCCTATAAATGAAAGCCATGGGGCAACAATTGAAGAAGAAAAAATTTGTAAGGTTTTGTTGTTAGAATGAGCTTGAAGACCAGTTGTCTTACTCTCTCATTTCTACAATCCATGGCCCTCATGCTTGTATGAAATCTTTCCTCAAAGAGATAAGACATTTCTTCATACACACCATTTGTGAGAAAGAGGGTTGCCAAGAAACAAAAGGTCCCATCCCAAGGCAAGTGTTGCAGCACACTTGCATCCACTCATTCTCCCCAAGTGTTGATATTCATGTTTAAAGCCCATCCATTGGTAAATATATGAATATTGTTGCTTCCCTCCATTTTATTGTTTAAATTTTATCTTTGTAGTTTAGTTCTCTGTTTGAATCTTATGCATTTTTCTCTATTTCATGTTTCTTGCAATAGTACTCTAGTGATTGGACCATTGTTTGTTATATAGCTCGACAACTTGCAAGGATTTATGGTCAATTGGTTTTGACCATAAACTTAAGAACACCCTCATTTATTTTCCATCGTTGATCAAAAAATCCTTAGATGCCACTTATTCCTTTAAAAATATACATATATCATCTAACTTGATTCAGAACTAATTCCTGGTTGTATTGAGGTGATTTGCAGAAAAAACGATGTTGTGCTTCTTGTCCAAAAACTCATAAATTGATGATTAATTTGCAGATTTATGAGATGACACAACAGAAAATAAAAGAACTCAAATTACATATATGGATGGCATATATTACTTCATCTTCAAGTCCTCTTTAGATAGTATAATTGTTCTTCATCATCTCAAAATACCAAATTACATTACAACATGGGCTTAAAAAGCCAATTTAATAGACTCTCTTACATTCCGCTACTCAAGCCATGAAAATGAGTTCACCATTAAAATCCTTGCAAAATTATGAGAAATTTGAGTGTAAAGTCGACCAAATTCTGAACTGGCTCAATTACATCCTCTTTACATGCCAAATGATGCACTATGGCGCTCATTAATGGAAACATGGACTAAGACTTTTACAAATGACATCTAATCATAAAATAGACCTCAAATTCATACTCCTTGCGAAAAATCGTGAAAAATGAGTATAAAGTTTTCTAGATGCAGTCATTATACCTCATGGCATGCATATTGAGATACACCATACTTGGCCTTTTCTCAACACACAAATCTATGCATCTGTACAATACCTACTCCACGGGATATGTGCCCTCGATCTATGTGCAGACATGGGAATCTGTGCCCATTAAATAAGGTGTGGGCCTAACTCCATGTCTTCACTTCCTGGTTAGCATTTAAATATTAGTTAGGCAGGATTTGTAACAAACCCACACCTTTGGTGCATTGGTTAAGTCTGTTGGTATATATATAGAAATTCGTGGGTTCGAGCCCCACTGACCACCGATTTTCACATTGTTTATCTGGTGGTTGGTGTAATATATGACATGTAGTTTTAATTCTCCTGCAACTTTGGTATATATATATGCATTGGCCCCCCGCGCAAATATTGGACATGGTTACCTTGGATTCTAACAAAACCATGGGTTGAGGGCTTAGGTTGTCATCCCTTTTTTCTACCACTTGAACCTTTAATGAAGGTTAAATACAAACTATACCACATATATGTTAAGACTCATGCGATGGTGCAATGGTAAAGGCATAGGGTAAGGTCTTGGGAGGTCATGGGTTTGATCCTATGAACTCCCATATAATTTTACATAACCTTAACCATTAGTGGCCATTGGGAGGTCACCACGTGGTGGCCTCTCATTGGTCTATCCATGCCATGTGTCAACAAATGATTAGTCCACCTATATGTATGGATGCCAATACACCTTCCCAGTCAGCATACGATCATGCCAACACACCTGCCTAATCAACGTATGATCATCCCACATGCAACCTTGGGGTGTGGCCATGTCATCGTCATATGGTTTTACGGTCGTTCCACGTGTAACCCTTGCAGTGGTGACATGTGTCACCTTGACCCCTTTGACTTTGAGTTTTGACCTAGTTGACTTGAACTTTGATCGACCATATCTTTTGCATACGAACTCCATTTGAGGCGATTTTTGCATCATTAGAAAGCTATCATCGAGATCTATGCATTGATGGCATTTTTTAAGAGAATTTGGGATGATTTATTTTTTAGATTTTATGGATCCTCCTGGATCTCTATGAGCATTCTCGATCCTCCTGGACTTCTATGAGTGTTTATGGATCCTCCTGGATCACACCTTCCCACTCAAGAAATTTTGGAGCTCCAAAACTATAGATATACAACAACTTAGTGATGATAAATCTAACTCGCTCTTCCATCTCACTAAAATTCTCTTACCCAATCACTTAGTGATGAAGCTTCTTCACTCTTCCATCTTGCTGAATACTCTGGAACTCAGTCTTCATCTTGTATCTTTAGATATTAGGTATTAGATCAGTGTACTTCTATCTACTTCTGAAATATGGCTTTGACTCTGGCCTCTGGCACTATTTCTAATAGAATATAGCTTTGGTTCTGGCTAATAGATTCCCTGATAACAAAAGTCATGTTCATTGAATCTCTACAATACATTAATCATGTATTCAACATCCACTCTCATCTCCTATTATGTTGAAGATAGTCTATCTCGACCAATATGAAACCAAGTCGAATCTTGATCTATGTCTTGCCCTTTTGGTCTCGTTGTTCTTGTACTGTTGATTTATCTGTAGGAGTCTCTGAATGAATTACATGTCCATTGCTCTCTTGCCTTGAAAAACAACTTGATATTTACTGTAACCATTTGTACATGGCTTGCTTTTGTTCAAGGTATACATCCACATGAACATGACATAGTAATTTGAATATGTTTATAGCATGCATCTGTATGCCTCTTAAAAGAGGATTATTTCTTCTTTACCAGTTCTAGAAAGTTTTGCATTACTTCGATGCTCTTTCCACTTCTGATCTACATGTTCCAACTGCCTTCATCCTTCTGTTCCTCTGCCTTTGATTCTTCAGAATCAAGAATGTTAACTTAGACCATTTGATCCATATGTATCCCTTTAGCTAATGACAAGACAATATAATTGCCTATACTGTTGTCGAAAGGCTTTAGAAATCTTATATAAGATCCCTCTCACTCTAAAATAAAGTGGCTATATAGAAACTCTTTTTGCAAGATTCCTCTCAATTTTAACAATATGTAGGATGGTTATCTAGAAATCCCTTTAATGAGATTCCTCTCACTCTTAACATCATATAAGGTGGCAATACAAAAACTCCCTTACAAAATTCCTCTCACTCCTATCAACATATAAGGTGGCAATATAGAAAGTTTACATAATTCCTCTCACTCTTATAATTTACAATGAGTGGCTTACAAGCCTTCTAATAAACTTTAGGAGATATCTACATATGCATATTACATTTACAAATATACATATTTACAATGAAATCTTGTATGGTTGATGGTTTATTCATGGACTCATCCTCCCCTTAGTACT
>ML820216.1:77595-87851 GCA_009831015.1 Picea engelmannii
AATTCTACATTGATATAACATTTGAAGAAAAATGATTATAATTACATTATTACTGATTCACCCCCCTTCTCAGTAATCCAACAGTTTGGTTCATCCCTAGCATGGTATATTGGCTCTAAAATAGAATAGGTCGGTTCTCATTCTTGACAATTGTGTTTTATGTTGGATGATTGCTCTCAACAAGCTAGAAATATTTTGGTCTCCAAGTTCCTCAACTCCTTAAAAGGTTGGTCTTCTGCTCTGAGCTTGCATTATGTTATGACTTTTTTTCGATCAATGATATTTGTTAATTGGTACAACATAGGTGTTGGAATAGAATTTTTGGGTAATTTCTTTAAAATAATTGATTTTATCTAGGAAAGTGAAATTTTGGGTGGTGGTGGATGTTATTGGCCTAGTTGCAATTATCCTTACCGCTCTAGAGTCTTTGTTTCTGTCACATTGCTTACTGGAGAGTCTCATACACTTAGTTTCATTCTCTTTAAGTCTAGATTTTATTTGAGTCACATTTCATCTTTCTGGGGCTCGAGTTGGGGGGCAGACTTCTTATTGCTCCAACTCTCAATTCCTGTACCATTCTAGTAGTGTTTGAAAGGTGGGACAATTCACCCTCTGGGTTCTTGATTTCTTCTACTAAGGGTGTGAGCTTGGTGGTTTCCACTCTATTTTCTGATGGCCTGAACACTTAGATCTCGATAGACTACTATGGTCCCCTCCTTCTTGTCAGAGGGTATGCTAATGGGAGAACTAGGACGGGTTGTTTATCTGGAATCACCCATAATTGCTCAATTGTGGTAATCAATAGTGGCATGAACTTGGGGAGTTGGAATTTTGTATTTGTCAAAAGATCTATAGTTCTATCCTCTAACAATTTCAATAGAAATCCTTCAAGAGAGGTGGGGCCTGATCATATTAGCAACATGGGTTATCTATTTGGCCTTGACATGGATCTTTCAGGGAGAGAGCTTAGGAAAATTCTTAGGTGTCATGAAGAAATTTCATAGGTAAATCGCTCTGCCCTTCATCAACTTTTTGTTTAAGTTAGAGATTTGGAGCAATCCTTCTCCCAAAGAATTGAGAGTCTTGAAATTGAATTCCTTTTGTTGAGAAGTTTGGTCTTGGCCAAACCTATTCATTCTATATCCATGAACCAGGGCTCTACTACATCACGACATGGGAATTCAGAGGCTAGGTAAGGGAATCCTGAAGCTGTACCAATGGAGTTTGAAGAAGATTCTTTGCAGCACAACGAAGTGCATGAGATATATGATAATGACTCTATCAATTTATGTATTACAAAATTGTTTTTTTGCTTGGACAATTCATCAAGAAATACTGTATTCAATTTATGTGGGTGTTCCTTAGACCTATATATATGTTTTATAGGCTAGTAGGCGATATAGAACTCTTTGCTCTATGCAAAATTTTTGTAACAATCTTTATGGACTTTGTTGTTCGCTTCGACGCAGCTAATTATATATAATATAAAAGTTCAATTTATTTTTTAAAAACATTGAATGATAACTATTATTTAGTTCTTACAATTTGCTAGTTACTTTTTGGATTTTGAGTTTCAACTTTTATTATATTACATTGTTAACATGCCAAGTGGTGGTTTAAAAAAATTGATATATTATTCTAGTGCAAAAGCAATGTTAATTGTGTAGCATGAAGCATATGAATAGATAAGGGTTCAATTTTCATTGATTGTGCCCTTGTTTTGTATTAACATATTTTATACCTTTTTATATTTTTAATGGCGAATTTCATAAGGAAATCTAAGGGATGCTTCCACATATTTGTGGATGGTATCTCTAGTAAACTCTTCGATGTGAACTAGTTTGCCTCTTCCAAGGAGATTTGAACTAGAGTAAGTTAATTAGTATACAAATTCAACCTATTTTCTATTGAAATTCGTCCCCAAATCCAATAGGAATTTTGTCAAAAGTTATAGTTCCATCTGATTGATGGGAACTTTGACCTTGGAAGTTCCTCAAAGCTTTTGGTCTATTTTAAGACAACCATGTCGTTAGAATTTTGAAAAAATGAGTAGATAAATGAAAAAAAATCCTTGCCAAAATAAATAAATAAAACAAACTAAATATAATATAATAATAAAAATAAATAAACAAAGTTGTTATAAATGTTGAGTTTGTCCACTTAATAACTCAGTGTGATTCAAACCAAATACCTAATGACACAAAACTAGCCAAATGCCTAATAACATTGATGACAATTTATTAAACTAACTCTTTCAGTTCATTATCTCTTTATATATATAATATTTCTTTTAAATATATCAACATACTTCACCTGCGTGCATGCACACACAATATTTACTTTAATTATTATTAAAACTTTATAGGATTAGTTTACAACAAAATTAATCTATACAATTTTATATGAGTGTGCTTGATTTATAGGAATAATTGTGTCTCGTTAAAAGGTTAAAGTTCCCATGAAATAAATCAAAACTACCCTAATTGTTATATCTAACCAGAGCCACATGGTGGTAATGTCCCTGCACCTTTGGTCAAAATGCTTAAGGTTTTGGAAACTTATAGGCATAGTAACTCTTCCTAGCAATTATTTTGCTAACAAATTCTCCTCGAGTAAAATATTTTGAAAATGACCTTAAATTCAATTAGGGAAAACAACATAGTTAAACCATTTATGGAAGGAGGAAAGACAATTCACGAGTTTTATAATTTGTATATTTAATAGTAGCTTTAAAATATTCAACAATAGTGCAAAGTGCTACAAAAGGAAAAAGAAATAGGCATGAATGCACCATGAAATACCCATGATGCAACTTAAGAGAACAAGCAGAAACATGAGTCAATGGAGACTAAGATCTAAAATCCTTGTCTATGTGTTTTATTTTTAGTAAATGAATAAATCCTTAAATTTTTTAATGCTCAAAATGTAATAAAATCAATGATAAAGTAATGTCAATAGGGTTTAGTTCAAGTGGTTGGGAGGAATGATTGTTTTCCTCTCCACCTAGGTTCAATCCCCACAAGTGACATGATGAGCTCTTAATGAGTATATTATTGTAATGACTTTGTGCCATAAAGATTATAGGGTTTACCTTGGGTATCATCCTTGAGATGAGGGGAAGTACTCAAGAGTTTCCTCCAAGCTTTCTAACTTGGGAAAAATAAAAAATAAAAACAAAAATATAATAGCAGACCTTTCTGAGAAGAATACATTACTATCATAATTAAACAATAAAAAAATATATATGGATAGAATAGTGTAAATCAAGCACTAATAAATATATTTATAATATAAAGTTCTAGAAGGCATCAACAACTATTCTAAAATATCAAACTAGTAAAATTGTTAAGCAAAAATTCAATAAAGTTGGCCTAAAATGGTGCTTTGGATCTATGTTACCAAAAACATGAGTATAGACAAAGACAATTCACGAGTTTTATAATTTGTATATTTAATAGTAATTTAAAAATATTCAACAATAGTGCAAAGTGCTACAAAAGGAAAAAGAAATAAGCATGAATGTACCATGAAATACCCATGATGCAACTAAAGAGAACAAGCAGAAACACGAGACAATGGAGACTAGGATTTAAAATCCTTGTCTATATGTTTTATTTTGAGTAGTAAATGAATAAATCTTTAAATTTTTGAATGTTCAAAATGTAATAAAATCCATGATAAAGTAATCTCAATCGGGTTTAGTTCAAGTGGTTGGGAGGAATGATTGTTTTCCTCTCCACCTAGGTTCAATCCCCACAAGTGGCATGTTGAGCTCTTAATGAGTATATTATTGTAATGGCTTTGAGCCTTGTTGTTGGCTAGTCTTGTGCCCTGAAGATTCTAGGGTTTACCTTGAGTATCATCCTTGAGATGAGAGGAAGTACTCGAGAGTTTCCTCCAAACTTTCTAACCTAGGAAAAATAAAAACAAAAATACAATAGCAAGACCTTTCTGAAAAAAATACATTTATGTCATAATTAAACCATAAAATATATATATGGATAGAATAGTGTAAATCAAGCACTAATAAATATATCTATAATACAAAGTTTTAGAAGGCATCAACAACTATTCTAAAATATCAAAGCTAGTAAAATTGTTAAGCAAAAAACCAATAAAGTTGGCCTAAAATGGTGCTTTGGATCTATGTTACCAAAAGCATGATATCATAATGGGAGAGAAATATACTATTAAAAATAGTATAGGAAAATTGGTTCTTGGTCGTTGCTCAAAACAATTAGGTATTTTTAAAAAACAACCAAAAGCACGGTATCATAATGGGAGAGAAATATACTATTAAAAATAGTATAGGAAAATTGGTTCTTGGTCGTTGCTCAAAACAATTAGGTATTTTAAAAAAACAATAGAAAATGAATATGCATTACAAAGTACATAGAGATCTATATAAAAATAAAGAACAACAAGAAATGGGAGAAAATGAATATATATTGCAAAGTACATAAACATCTGAAAAAGGAGTGGTTATTGCACTAGAAAGATATGAATATACACCTCATAGCATATGCAGAAGCTTTAGTTTTCAAAATGTTTACCAACATAAATATGATATATAATGGAAAATGATTTATAAAATATAGTAGCAAAGATGTTGAGAAATGTGGCACTTTTCCTGGAGAGCATAGTATACAAGCAAAAGTGAACAGACTGCTTACATTGTTAATATAATTAAGTGCATGATGTTAAAGTCTTATGAGTATTTAGTAGGAGGTTATCTTTAAATTATAGTGACATGTGCAACATTATTTAGAGATATAGCAATTAATCTCATCAAGTGTTTATTGGACATCTTGCCACTTTCTCTTCTCAAGGATAGAAGATTAAAATAAGGTGTTGCAACACAACTTAGATTGATCACTACATTGCCCTTTAGTATCGAAAGGCTTTGCTTTTCAATTTTAGTGAACCTAATACTATTTGAAAGACTACACTACCATACCCCAATCAATGTTAAGTAAATAAAATGTTTTTTGTAATTATTAATGTACTTGGGACATTTTGTCCATGAGTTTAGTAAAGATTTTCTCTAATGGATAGAGAAGCAACATGAAGCATGTAGTAGACTTAGCAATCTATAAAATCATTCCCCGTGTGGATTCACCAATTCATGGATTGTATATTCTTCTATTAAAGAACATGTCTCTAATAAGTTTCCTACTTAATTTGCATTGATGTCTTCTAGATTTTTTCTAATGGATAGAGAAGCAGCATGAAGCATTAGTAGACTTATCAATCTATAAAATTGTTCCCCATGTGGATTCACCAATTAATGGATTGCATATTTGTCTATCAAAGAACATGCCTCTAGTAAGTTTCCTACTTAATTTGCATTGATGTCTTCTATCATTGATGTAGAGGCTTATAGCTTCAAGGAGGCAAATGTAGAGTAGGTATGGTGAGAAACCACGTTTAAGGAATATAACTCCATCATGATTTGTTCCAATTATGCCAAGTATCCACATTTATGATTGTAACACAAGGAAGGGATGTAAACAACATGACACTAAACTAGTCACTCTAACATGCTTGGTTAAAGGTTTTGTTAGTGTGTTTAGAGAAACTTAGGTAGGGTCCCTAAGATCTCATATATTAATATCATAAGTTCTATTTAAGCATGCATAACCCACTCGGGGAAGTGATGAACTTTATTCAATCATGGAAGCGATGAACTTCATTCAATCATGCAAATCCTCACTTCATCGTAGACTGGTCAATTTAATTTTAATTGCTCTTTTGAATAGAGTAGCAACTCCAACTAATATAATAACTCAACAATAAAATGTCCTAATTTAGATCTCGAAACCAAAGTTCACTACAATGTGTCTTTTCTAGCATTAGTATTCATCACAAATGAAAAGAGGTGGTTTCTATGAACCCAACTTTATAGTTGATTAGAAAATCAAGTGCAAGCAATAGGCAATCACTTTGCATAAAAAAATGTTTGGAAGATGAACATAGACAAGAAGAATAAATTTCGATTTGATGTAAAGAAAAGTTAGAAAAAGTAAGAATGTTTATTAGATGGCCCCAAGGGTTAGCTCAAGCAATCATGAGCTAGATGTGAGATCTATCCCCTTGAAATAGGGGAGGTCATAGGTTCAACTCTCATGATTCCCTCAAACTCAGGCTCCATAATCAAGGATGACGATTTACCTTGGTTATAACACGTTGATGGTAGTGAAGTCTCTAGGGGTTTCCCATGCATGGTTATATGGAAAAAATAAATTAATGTGTATTAGACAAATAGTTATAATCCTATGCAGTGAACAAATAAGAAAAAGATATATTTGTATTTTAAGGCAATGTTTGATTTAAGTCTATGAAAATAGATGCATTGAATCAGATCTAAATCGTGAATTTTTCCATTCATTTAACATTGTCACCTTTTATGTAATAAGGATATTTGTTTAAGAAGCAATTTTCGACTTTAGACATCATCATTATTCAACAAAGAATTGCATAATTAGCACAAAACATATATTATTGTAGAGTTCTTCCTAATGGAAAGGCTAGCATCCAATTGTGTCTGCCATAATTTATTTTCATTCAAAATATTCCGGACTATCCTTCTCTTAAACCTCGTTGATTTTATGATGCAAGAGCATTGCTCCAAGCCAGCTACGCACCAGCCAGCCAACACATCAAGTGCACATTCAATGGAAGGAGAGAGGCGCAGCCCTCTCATTGTTCAAATTTTGAAATTTGTTCTAAATGTTGTAAGGCCGAAGAGCCAAAAGCCATGCATGTATGCAAGCTTTAGATAAAGTTTGCCTTAAATGGTTGTAAGGTTGAGATCTAGATCCGATTCGAACTAGACAGCCATTCAATGTAATTGAATGTAAATTAATGAGAGTTGGTGAGGATGGAGGGAAGCGCTCGAGGAGCCCCCTTTTGTAAAAAGATCTTCGTTTGTTTTTCAGTTAGGGAGAGAAGAAAAAAAAAAGAATAGGGAAAAGAGAGGGAGCCAAGACTCTGTTGTAGTCTAAGCTCGAACACCTTGTAATTAGACATTGATGTTAATACAAAGCAGTTTTTCCTGCATATGTGTTTTCTATGTGTTTATGTGTCTTTTATGAATGTTGTGTGTTCATTCATGTTGTAGATGTATGTTAAGTTCCATCTGCATGAGATAGATAGGTTTTCCTATCTGTGAGTTCTTTGATTTCAGGTTTGGTTTCTTTGAGGCTTCATGCAAGAGGTTGCAAGATAGAATACTACAGGCTCTGCAAGCCAGTGCAAGGAGTGCACTTCTGAATTCTGCAGAGTTTCAGACAAAGACGTGCCAGGAGGGCGCACTAGCTTAAGTCATTGACTCAAAGAGGAAGCCTCAAGGTTGTTGAACACCTTGAAGGAGAAACTGTACAGAGGAGCGCATAGAGAGGAGAAACATAATTGTCGAGAATACTGTAAAGACTCTGCCAGGAGGGCATTGAGCAAATGCACATGATGCATTGAGGAGAACTCTATTTCGAGTTCTGTGAGAAGACAGAGTCACTGAGGATTCTGGAGAACTCTGGCAGGTGGGCATTGAGTTGGTGCAAGTGTTCACAGAAGGAACTCTTGGTTGAGTTCATAGAGAAGAGAAGTGTCACAGAAGGAGACACTCATAGGGTTACTGAACACCCTGCAGGCTCAACAAAGCGTGCTTGAGTAGGAAGTTGCTAGAGGGCACTTACATCCCTTCAAGGAGAGAAAGGGATAGAGACACTTTGAGGTCAGAGCCACAGATAAGCTCAGAAGAGATAACACCATTTCATGCAAAGGTCCTGCAAGAGGTTGCAGAGTTCGAAGGAACCTTTGAAGTTCAGAGAAATAAAGCTCAGGACGAGGAACGCCTCTTAGAATACAATCGGGAGCCAAGGTTACAGGCTTCGCAGCAGAGACAAAGGCAGAGGCCTTTTGGAGCAAGAAATCTTCCAAGGGAAAGGAAAAAGGGCATGCTCAAGGTAGAGCACAACTACCGTTAGATCAGCTGGAGAGGCGAGATCTGGGTCGTTGAAGTCTACGTCCAGACGCACGCAAGAAAACGCACAAGGAAGAGAAATGGATCTGGGAAGTTAGATCTAGTGTAAAGGATCGATAGCCATCGGATCCGGAGGAAGGCGCACAGAGTTTAACCTCTGGGAGGTCATGCAGGTGAAGAGATGAAACGAACGGTGGAGACGCTTCGTGGAGAAGTGTGAAATGTTGTGAGTCGTTGGATCTCGCAGATCTGTGAGAAGGTCAAGGCTGTGTGTATTTTAGTGTTTAGGAGCTCAGGAGGAGTAGCGATCGTTGGATGAGAAGCAACAGGAGCCGTTGATTCCACTTTGGAGTGAAACTTCGGCATTTCGACAATTCCGATGACAAGGAGTCGGGGCACTTTGCGTTGAAAACCCCGAAGTCGCGAAATGCGATGTGTCTTTGGAGTAGGGTCATGTTCACGGAGGAAGCAGTCACATGGACCGGGATTTGGTCAGGGGCTAATCGTCGTTGAGCCCATTTTGGCATTTCGGGGTTCGGGAAGCAGAGGAGGCTGTGAATTTGGAACCGAGAGTTTCAAACTCCCGGTTCGTGAAATCCCGAAAGATTCTGAGCCGTTGGATCGAGTAAGATCTCAACCATAGATCACGTGGGAGGTGAGGCTTCAGGAATTTGGGAATCGGAGTTTCGAAAGGTAAGGAAATTGTCTGTTGTGGATTTTCGCGAGTCGCGAAATCCCGAAGAGCGAAAGGAAAAATTCTCGAAAGGTTGAGGGATAATAGTCGTTGGGCCCCAATTGGGTTTCGGGGTTTCGAGACTCAAGAGGTAGAGTTGCATGGTCAACACAACTCCCGAAATCACGAAGAGAGAAACATCGAAAAGTGGGTCCCAAGTATCAGTAAGAGGATACGTGCGGCGGGAGACAAAGGAGCGGTCAAGGTTTCAGGGAAAGGCCCAAAAGATTTCGAGTCGTCGATCCAGTGGGATCATAGTCGTTGGTTCCAGAAGGACCTAGGCCATTGATCTCTCAGAGGGAGAGATTTCTTCTTTTCGTGGACCAGGGATTCGAAAGACAAAGGAGCAGGACATTGCATCGCGATTCCCAGAATCGTGAAACCCCGAAAGCGTTCAGAGGAATAACACCAGGTCACATGACCGGGTCGCATGGAGAAGGTTTAAGGGAGGAGCCAAGGAGCTGTAAGCCCTTTTCGGGTTTCAGCATTTTGAAAGACAGAGAACAGGGGAACGCTTGCATCGCGATTCCCTGAATCGCAAAAGCTGTTAGCACTTTGGCGTTAAGTGCGTGGACACCAGGTGGTGGTCACGTGGACGAAGGCTAAGGGAGGAGCCAAATCCCGTTAAGCCCTTTTCAACATTTCAACAACTGGGAGTTCAAGAGTGAAGGAGTCGTGAGACAGGGATTCTCGACTCGCGAAATCACGAAACGCAACGGGCGCCTTTTGGACAAGGCCTGTGGTCACAGCCGGTGATCACGTGGGGGTGAAGCTCGCGCTTAGTGTTACACGTCAAAATTGCTCAGTTGGATAAGTGTCGCATTATCCCTCTCAATTGTCGTAAGTGTCGCATCTTCCCCACAACTTTCGCAAGTGTCGCAAAGTTGGTCACTAGTGTCGCAAAGGATGTTCAGACATAATGTCATGATAACGACACTAAGGAGACACTTATAACATCTCACATGATTGATTTGAAGGAGGAGAACTGATCTACTGAAGTCAAACAACCTTTTTCCATCTGAAAGCACCCAAAAAACTGAGTTTTGGAGATGAGCGCTCCCCCTTACACTATCTCGGAGCGCCGACGCTCCCCAATACACTACCAGGGAGCGTTATAACGCTCCCCTGGCCCTTTTGAGGGAGCGCTATAGATTTTGAGAGCGCTGGCGCCCCCTAAAGCCTACTAGGGAGCGCTACAACGCTCTGATGGCCCTTTTGAGGGAGCGCTACCTATTCTGGGCAGTTGTTAAACTGTTGAGATGAATGGGGGAAGCATCTTTTCATTCATGGAAAGCAGTTGGATTCGAATCCCTAGTCCAGCCATGATTCTAGGGCAGATCCTCAACTGAAGGAGGAAAATCCTCAACTTCCCCAAGGATATCTCAAGTGGTTGAAGCCTCTCCAAGGCTATATAAGCAAGCTTTCTAATGGTGAAAGAAAAAAGGGCATAATAGAGAATTACACCAAACTTATGATCTCATAAGTGGTGGAGGGAAGAATTGAGCATATGAAACTTATGATCTTGGAGGAAACTTGCAGTCA